>JABXWE010010644.1:0-32792 GCA_014611495.1 Limonius californicus | reverse complement strand
ATACCCTTAAATTACAGTTTAGTGAGAGGTATAATCAGAAAAAAGAAATTTTTTGAATCGATAATATATAAACAAAATACCGGGGTGGTGCCGTCTACAGTGAGACACACTGTATATATATATATATATATATATATGTGTGTGTGTGTGTGGCCTTTATATCAGCGGGATTTATTGCCGCTCCTTTTCTGGAGCTCTCTCAATCCTTTTTGGGGGGGATTAGTCTCCTTGTCTTCCTCCTTCGCTTTACAGTTCTTGCGTGTTTTGGCTTTTTCTACTAAATATCGCCACTGTTTTATGTCTACGGTCTTTGGTTTCCATCTTGCGACTTTCATTTCGTTAATATCTTCCTCTACTTGCTCCATCCATATCGTTCTTAGTCTGATTTTCCTTCTTACGAGAGTTGGTTACCATTGCGTTATCCTCTCCTTCATTCTGTCATCGTTTGCTCTCCATATATGCCCTAACCACCCCAGTCTCTATGCGCTAATTGCTCTAATAATGGCCTTTCTTTCTACTTCTTCCAAAATTTCACGATTCATCTTCGGCCAGTATTCACCATCACTGATTTTCTTTGATCCCAGTATCCTTATCTGTTCTTCGGCCCTTTTTGTTAAGCTAAGCGTCCCTGCTGAATACATAACCACTGGTCTTATTAGTCCTTTGTATATTAGTAATTTTGTGTTCTTAGATAAGTTCTTATCTTTCAGATTGCTCTTGTTGCTATAGTATGCTCTATTTCCTGCTTATATTTTATCTCTTATTTCTTCCCTTCTATCATTGAACACATTTATATTTATTCCAAGATATTTAATGTTGGCACTTCTTGGAATATTTACCTTCCTACTCTTAAGCCTTTTTCGTTGCCTTTGTTTTTCTTTGCTGCCGCATATATTTTGTTTTGTTTTCGTTCACTTGTAATCCTCTCTCTTATGCTGCCTGTTGCAGTCATGTAAATGCCTCACATAGTGCTGTTTTATTTCTTACAATTATTACCAAGTCGTCGGCATACGCAATCATTTGTACCTGTTTAGTTATTGTTGCTCCTTGTCCTCCTATTTTCCTTACTATATTTTCTATTACAATATTAAATAATGTTGCTGACACAGAATCACCCTGTCGCACCCCCGTGTTAATCACAAAGCCGTCAGTTGTCCCTTCTGGTATTTTACCATAGTCTTTGATTCTTCTAGAGTTTTATCAGCTTAGGTGGTATCTGGAAGTTTTCCATGTCCTTGAATGGGCCAGTTCTATTGACTTTGTCAAATGCTTGCCTAAAATCAATGAACAGCATACGTGCATCAATATCATTTTCATTGATATATATGCCTCGATTATTCTATTTCGTAAAGCAAAAATATTTACTACCGGAGTTCTCTACTCCACAGAAAAAAGTCAAGCGGAGTGATATTGCAAGTTCTTGTTGGCCATGTATGTACAGCTCCCGTTTCAATCCAGTTTGTTCCGAATACATTATTTAAGTAATTCCTAACAATACATCTGTAATGACCAAGACAGTCATCATGTTAGTACCAAAGTTGTCGTACATTGAGTTCTACTTCTTCCAGCAACCCCGGTAAAATGTTTGTAGGAAATCCAAGTAACGTTGTCCAGTTAAATTATCCTGGAACAAGTGTAGTCCAATAATACGGTTACCGACTACCACACCAAACAATAACAATAAATATTCGTTCAACATTGATAACACGTATTCAGTGCACATTCTCTTCTGCTTAATAGAAAAATTTGTGTTAATCACTTCACCATTGTTTGATATTTTTGTCCCGGCGCTAAAAAACACACAATTTTAATAAAAATAGGTTTAAAAAAAGCTGAAAAAATTACAAAATTGCAATATTCTCGGAGGGCCATCTTCATGCAGTTCGTGTACCGAAGTAACATTATAGGAATAAAATATATTTTTTGCTTTCCGATTTCTTCTAACTAAAGTGCTACTAATACCTACAACTGTGCTTAGATGTCTTTGACTTACATGCATATTCTCATTTACTGCTAATCGTTCTGGATTTATATCTTCTGGAACTGACAAAATTGCATTCGTTTCTTGAAGAAGTTTCAAGGCGTATAAATATAATTTCGGACGGTGGGCTTCTAGTTCGATAGCGCCTGATATATAAACTGCAGACTGCAGACGCATTTCGACAGCCAAAAATAAGCAACGAAACTGCATCCACGTTATTAGCCAACTTCTTACTTAAATTACAAATAAACCGACAGCTGAATTTAGTATTGTCATAACTCATAAGTGGGCAACATTGATCAATTTAGTTAAATAAAAGAAGAAGATATTTTTGTTGCTATGCGATATATATTGTCGCGTTGCGTCAACCATTTATAAGTGTAGAAACAACTTGAACTGGTCCGCCCTGTATAAGCAAAACAAAAATTGGAAACAAGCAAATCATTTTTTAAGGTAGTACAAGGCGTACAGAGTGTCCCAAGACCATGCTTCTTCTTCGAGTGCTTTATCTCTTACTAGACGTAGCGATACTCTTTCCTATGCCATGGTTGCGCGTTTAGAGCGCAACAGACATTTAGGTCGGTTCAAAATCTGGTAATGAGTAGAGGGCTCTTGATTTCGAATGTCCAAATGTAGATCGGATTTCCAGCATTTAGAATAACATAACACTAACTTTAAACTTTTGCATATGAAAATGTGGTAGATCTTTTAATGTCACTAGTCTTTCGCGCAGACTTGAAATCTCCCAGGTTTACATTTTTTTAATTCTGTATGATTTGCGACCGTGCGTATCTTTCATATTATTAAATATATTAGCAATATCGCGGAAACCGACATCTTGAATTTTATTTTGGGATCACATGTAAGTGTGCCTAATCAAACCAAGTAACTTTTACATGAAATTTTTTTGGTTTTTTTATAGTTAAGGACTTTAAAGGAAATAGCGATTTTCATGTTTTTTTAATGATTCCTAAAGTTTTTTCAACGGAATTTGAATCAGCACTCAAAACTGCATAACTTCGCCCCTTTCCACAAATCTCTATAATAAGAAAAACACCCATGGTAGCCTATTCAATCTGCGAAAGCTACTTGACAACCAAAACTGAAAAGTAATTTTTTACATTGCCAAACCATTATATTAGTTTTCCTATTCCACACGGGGCTTAGGACCGTCTACATGAACGCTGGAAAACGGACTGCGGCCAATGTAAAAGGCAATACATATAATACATAATAAAGTAAATTGGTAACAAAGTCTTGCCATTGTTTTGATTGTGAGAAAATCACATACATTTTTAGATTTTTAGATTAGGGTTGTGTGCAGTACATTCTTAAAGAACGGCAGTTTGTAATACGGTAAAAAAATTAAAAAATTAATTCCCCATATGTCGTAAAAGTTGACTGATTTTGCCGTATTTTTGGACTTTCGGCAATTTTTTATCACAAGCTCTTATAATTTTTTTGTAATTTTTTTACCTTATTTCCTACTATCGTAGCTGACAATAGAAAACGCTAATGTTAGCTTACTTTGTAATTGTCATGACTCTACAAGACCCAACACTTTTCCATATGCAGAAATATGAGGTTAACACTTTCATCTTGTTGTAAATGCTGGTTATTTTAAATTTCTTTATTAATACGTAGGGTAAACACCAACAAACTATTTAAGTATGAGATCATACCAAATGACAGTATCATTGTCATAGTTGCGTTGTTTTACCAGTAATGTTACTTATTTAGAGAATGTTGTGACAATATAAAATCCTTGTGCTGACTATATGACTTATCATTTGCTTACTTTACGACAGTCATAAAGTTGTGTTACTTGACATTATTTCTGTTATACGAATTAAATATTCATATACATACAAAATGTCTGCTTTATTTTTCCTATCATCCTAAAAGTACAAAGAAAAATTAACAGGTCGTTTAAAGTTTACTTCTACTTCACCTTATCAAGCATTTTCATATGAATTTTTAGTAATTTGTAAGACCCGACAGGAACTTTTTCAAGCTTACAACCTCTGAATAAATAGTCGCGAATTAAGAATTTGTGGGGCAGTAAATCATGTCTGTGAGTTATGACTACAACTTTTCTAACTTTCTCATTTTTAAATTCTGCTTCGTGTCTTAACGTGTTAAGAAAATAAAATTTAATATCGCGCAGTTCGCTTTTAATTTTTAAAACTTTACTCGCGTGCTGCAGAGATAAAATAATAAGCAGTCCCAATAGGAAAAGTTTGGAACAAAATGAAGTTCCTTGTGTGTATCTCACGAGTGTAATTTTGCTCCAAATATTGAGCTGCTTTTATTGATATAACATTTGTGTTTCCGGTTCGTAGTGGTTCAGCATACATTATTATACAAAATCACCCACAGTATGTGGATTGAACACACATACTTATCTGCCAAGTGAGGAAAACCCTGAACTAGTCAACTCGGTGAAGCCATTGGTAGATTATATCAAACAGCAAAGTTTAGTTCACAGTTGACATATACATAAAATATTTCTATCCTAAACATTATAACAGAACTGATTGGCCGTAATCATTACATGTACTTACTTATTTTTTCCAAAATGTTCTCTTTGTTTCTAAGCAAAACGTTCCTTTTAACCCAAGGAAAACTTCCTCGTTTTTATATATTACAAAACTCATACGTATTTTTTTTTTCTTCAAACAGTATTTAATATTATATTCAGAATTAAAATTAAATTATTGAATTAAGAGAGTTCCACTGGGACACTTAGATTAAAGTAATCAAAAGAATAGTCGTCAAAACCCCGACATAACCTCAAACTAATGGCAAACTAAAAGTTGAAGTCAAGGTATCTCTAAATTACCTAACATGAAAGTTTTTTAATATCAACGTTTCTACATTCATATACACATACAATTTTTTAAACTAGTGTACAACACGTCCAAGATTGTAATAAAGTGAACAAATTGAGAAAGCGGAAAAATAATAAGATAAAACAATCTACGTTTATGATACTTTTGGACTTAATTTAGAAAAGTTTTTTTTCACCGCCACACAAACTACCACCCTTTACGAATATAATGCGTGCAACTTCGGTCTTACTTTTTTTAAATCTGAATAACGCCAAGGTTCTGTAAACAATTCTAGTTATTTAATATAAGAAACGGCGGCGAAGTTATCACAACGTAGATAAGCTATTATTATTACCATTTTATCCGGGTAAGATTCTTCTTCCGCGAGTGCTTTATCTCTTATGAGGCGTAGCGATCTTCTCTCCTATTCCGGTGTTGCGCTTCTAAAGTGCCACAGATATAGAGGATCTACAGCTTAACGTGGACTCCGAACCACGGGAAGTGTAAACACTTCTACTTCAAAGAAGATTTACTAGGCAGTATGCCTTCATAGGCCGATTTAAAATTCTTCTAACCGAATTATATAATAGGATTTAGCCAGAAGTGTTAACAGTTCTGTGTTAGACCAGGTATTACCTATAATTTAATAAATGCTATTTGCGAGCATCCAATACTGTCCAAACATTGCTGACGCACTTGCAATTTTACTAGAAGAAAAATATCATAACTTTTAAACTGGAAGCGTACTACGTACTGGAACTATTATAAGTAGTTTATCTATTATAGGCGACAAACTCACTATTCTTCATCTGTTTTAAAACATTAGTTATAAAAGCATAAATACCTTCGTCATACATGCCTGTGACGCAAACCAAATGTTGTACCATCGTTTTGATGTGTTGACGTCGAAAAAACGGTGGCGGATTCTCTCAAATTTCGTGAAATCCAGAAAGCGGCGATTGTCACTCGCCGTTAAGTTGGGTCTGTATGGTGGATAATTAAAAATTTCACAATTAAATTGCTCAGTGAGTTGCACAGTGCGAGCCGCCACATGTAGTCGGGCGCTATCGTGTAGAAGCGCGACTCCAAAGGTCAGCAATTCCCGCCTTTTGTTCTGAATCAACCTCCGCAACTTCCTTAAGATCTCACCATACAAGTCTGCATTAATTGTCCTACCACGTTCCAGCAAATCAACCAACAATACGTCTTTCCTGTCCCAAGCAAAAGTAGCTGCTATAAGCTTTCGGTTCTCGAACGTTTGCTTGGGGGAACTAGCCTGCTCCTACTGCATCGATTGTTGCTTGGTTTCAGCATTTGCGTACGAAATCCAAATGTCATCGCCAGTCATAATTTTGATTTAGGTACTCGTTACAGATTCGTTGCTATTCAGAAATGTCAGTGCAGAGGCCATTCGTGGGTTTGTATAAACATCCGTTGGTACTATAGAGATCTGGTGTAATACCAGATACTATATATTAGAATTGAAACGAGCTTTTGGAAATACGTGTTGTTTATTGAATCGTAAAATGGTAACTTAGTAAACAAATAACAAACACATACCAACCCAAACAAGACAACCCGATAAATGTAGTGCACGCGCACATTTACCCCCCCTCTCACAAAGAAAAGCGCATGTTGAAAGGAAAACTTTCACATTTACGTGTGCGAAACAAAATTTTGACCCACATTATAGAGGTAATCAAAAATTTAGAACGATTGTGATAGTTAAAAAACCCTTCATGCGGAAAATATTTCTTAAAACAATCCTTAAAAATAGCAAATTGGTATTGAACAATAACATAACTTAAGACTAATACAAATGAGGTAGAATGAATACAAGAAGTCCTTATAGCTAAATTAAACTAAACTGGAACGGGAAACAGGGTGGAACGGAGGAGTGAGTGAATTCTGAAAACAGAAAAAAGAAAAAAGTTTGTGTGCATAACAAAAAGCTGTAAAAAATTAATGTTTACATACATCAAAAGAATTCAATACGTAACAATAAAATTAAAAAATAAATTGTACAGAATACCTTTATTTAAAAAAACGGTGAGTGTAATATGATGTCACGCGTCTTTTTGAAAAGTAGGCGAGTTTGAGCCTATCGAATGAAATTTTCCCTTCCTGAACCCTAGCTAATTGGTTGAATGTGAAATATTTTTGTGTTGCGGTGGAAATAATAACTATCATAGTGAGTGCATCTGCTGCTACGTTCTGTGAACCTTTTAAAAAACGAATATCCGAAGTAAAATTCGAAATAAATTCAATGTGCCGAAATTCCATGGGTAGATAACTGTCTGGGGAACCGCGTAACAGATCGCCTGATGATCGGTAAAAATGCAAAACTTTTTGTATTCTATATAAAAGCGAAATTTCTTAACTGCGAAATAAATTGCTAGAAGTTCCCGTGAAAATATGCTCTGCAGCAGTTAATTTCCTACTACAAAAAGCCAACGGCTTCCAAACACCGGCTTCAAATTGTTGTAAGACCGCTCCGATGATAGAAGAAGAGCTATCGGCCGCTACACTAATTTCAGCGTCTTGCTTAGGATGAACCAATAAAGTAAAATTAACTAATGCGTCTTTTACTTTACAAAAGACTTCTAATTGATTCGATGTGAAGTTGACAGGCTTGGTAGTAGCTTTTCCTAGCAACACTAGCTCATTTAAAGGGGTTAGGAGTTCTGCGCAATGAGGAATAAACTTGTGATAAAAACTAATCAATCCTAAAAAAATTACCTAGCTGCTTCTAATTTGTAGGTACAGGAAAGTCTTGTACCGCTTGAACTTTGCAAGTCTGTGGAGAATTCCCGTCACGTGAAACATGATGACCTAAAAAATCTAATTTCGGCACCGCGAATACACATTTATCCAAATTAAGAAGTAATCCAAATTTTTGTAAGCTTTCAAAAACGAGTTTGAGATGGTGGATGTGCTATACATCATTTTTACTAAAAATTAATATATCGTCTAGATAAAAAACGGGAGATAAATCTGGACCAAGACGCAGGAGCATTCCTCAAACCGAAGTTCAACCTTAAATATTGATAAGCTCCTAGGGCAGTGGTGATAGCGGTCTTCGAGACGTCCTCGGGATAGATTGGAACCTGGAAATATGCCTTCTTCAGATCCAGTTTGCTTAAGACTCGTGATCCAGCTAATTTTGATAAGAAATCTTGCAGAAAGGGTATCGGAAAACAGTCAGGAATAGTCACAGCGTTAAGTTTTCTATAGTCGCCGGTCACCCGCCAGGAACCGTCAGGTTTGGCCATCATATGTATGGGAGTTGCCCAGGGACTGCTGGACGGTTGGATGATTCCTTGATCTAACAGCTCTTGCAGATGACCTTCAAGAAAATGTAATTGGTTAGGGTTGAGCCTTCTAGGTTTGGCTGAAATAGGAGGACCTACTGTTTCAATCCTGTGGAATGTATTGTGTAAAATTGGTTTGCTAATGTTGAAGTTTTTGATAATGTCGGGAAATTGATTCACGTCGGGGTCACCAAATACAGAGATCTGGTGTAATACCAGATACTATATATTAGAATTGAAACGAGCTTTTGGAAATACGTGTTGTTTATTGAATCGTAAAATAGTAACTTAGTAAACAAATAACAAAAACATACCAACCCAAACAAAACAACCCGATAAATGTAGTGCACGCGCACTACAGTACCCACCTCGCACAAAGGTTGGTTGGTACTGTAGCCTGTTTGTGAAAATTACTTACAATATTATAAATGAAATTTGAGGAACATTTGCGGCTATTTCTGGATTCGTAAAACTCCGATCTTCACGAATTTTCTTATCCACTTTTTCCACAAGATCTTGTTGACAACAGAAGGTTTTCCAATTTGTTCCTCATATCAGCCATCTCTGAAATGTCTACATCAATGTCGAAACTTTCCTTCACTCATGATGCTAAATTCCGGCAGCGCTTTCATTTATTGCATGGAGTAAACAAATTACAACCCACACTTCACTCATGGCGGAATTTTCAATCGGTGTATTCATTTTAAAGCTTTATTATATAACTGCATATAATGACAGAACCACGGTAAAGTGACGTGTAGCTAGCTCATCAACCACTAAAGCACCTCCACAATGCATCAAATTGCCTATGACTCTCATTTGGTGGGAATATGTAATCGACCCTTATTTTCGGAATAAGCCGCATATACTGCCTCACATACAGCGTGGTGATAAAGATCTGCACAAAATTCATAATTTATTGTTTTTTTAAAACCCTGATTTTGTTTTTAAAAAGACACTTCCTTAACTGAATGTTTTCCTAACGGCCTTTATTTGCGCGCAACGATGTCATCAAAAAAATATTTAAATGACTGCCCAATTTTTGTCCTCCTTATTTTTATAGATCTCCTCACGATTTAAATGATGATATAAAATAATTAATACCCCACATAACAATGTTTTTGGGAAAAATACATATAAACTCCTCGCCGTTCTTTCTATGGGGTCATATGAAATCGCTAGTTTATAGTAGTAGGCCAAACAATTTAGACGATTTAAGGCGTCGGATTCGTTTAGAAATGGAAAGCATCAGGCCAAAAATGATTGGTCGCACGATGCAAAGTGTTTACACACGTGCTGGTCAACGCCAACTTGTTAATGGCTTCATTTACATCGTCCCTCTAGTTGAATGTCCTCTTTTTCGTTTTTCCGGTGGAATCCAGTTTAATACATTCCTTGGCCATCTGGTTTCCTGCATCAGTTCATGTCATTTTTGCGCCTAGGCCATGGTACCTTTATTTTTAGTTTTTCCATAATATCTCTAATTGTATTATTACGTACTCTATCCATCCTGGTTTTCCAACAGCTTTTTCTTAAGAAATCAATTTCTATCAGTAATAGTTTACTTCTATTTTTCCATTGACGGCCAACGTTTGAGATCCATATATAAGCACACTTTGAATAATAGCTGTGTTTCTTTGTAATTTTCATGAGATTTCTATTCCACAATTTTGAATTTATTGATCTTATTACATTTCTACCTTTATGAGTTCTACTTCGAACAATAAATATAAAAGAGGTACATAAAATGCTACCTAACTGCGGGTGAATGTAGGAGAAACGGTTCAGTAATTTCTTTTACTTCCCTAAAGGCCCCAAATCTGGCTTTCTAGAACCACTAAGAACCCACAAAGGAAGTTTACTAACCCTCAGTTGTTATGATAATTATGCTTTATTGCTCAAGAGAAGACTACGCCAATTATAGTGTAAGTTTAGAACAATAAATTATAAACACGACGTATTATAGCAGTGTAAGCTTCCTTTGTTTACCCATAATGACGGTCAAAAGCCACGAGAAACTGAGAAACGATATAGTTATTACAAGGCTAGCACCTAGTATATTACAAGTTTGCGAACCTGGCGAAAATAAAAACATATTGCTTGCTTCAAAATGTTCTAAAAGTATAAAATATATAAGTTTTTAATTAATAAAAGTTTAACCTCAAATTTTAATAACTAAATTAAAAGAGTTTTCAGAATAGCGCGATGTCGTATTTGAAATGAAAAAATTCTTTAAAACAAATACTAAAATTAAAATTTATAATTATCAAAAGGTAATTAAATGACCACAGATTTAAAACTGTTCAAATAAAAAAACAGCGCCGCAGGCCATTTTTTAAGAAAAGTGGGGTAGCCTATTACAACGCGTACTAACTTAGTAAATTCGTTCAAAATTTGGGTTTTCTAAGTACAAACTGTTTTGCTATAGTTAGAATCTAATTTAATTTAAAAAGGTAAGATATTAGTTTTAATACGATTAATAAATCTAATAAAGACCACGTATATGAATTTTAGGCGTAATGAGGGGGGGTTCGGGTCCCATTAACCATCCCCTTTCAATACATCACTGTACATGACTGGAAATATTATCTCTTCTCGAGATATATGGCGATCATCATTTGTATAGTTTTCATAAACAAACGTAGAAACTTCGAACTTGTCGATTTTTTGTACTTTGGTGAAATACATACACATATGGTAAGTGTTGTAAATATGATAACTGCCATTTATTAAGAAGCATATTTGAATTTGACTTTTTTATGTAGTATAATCAAGGGAGGGGGAATCCCCCTCCTCCCTGTTCCTGGCATCCATAATAGTAACAGTACATTATTGAAGTTGTATTGATTTCGTAATAAGAGTGAAAAAGAATTCAATTTGTTCAATACATGCAATTTAGATTTGTTATCACATTGCGTAAAATTTCCATTTTCTTATTTGAGGTTAGCAAGTGGTTCTCGCATTTTATTTTTTCTAGATGTTTGTGTTTATAGAAACGTACATATATAATCAAAACCAGGAAAGCACGACTCCAAAGCTGTTCCCGCTTTTCGTTTTGAATCTCCCTTCTCAACTTCCTTAAGATCTCACCATACACGTCTGCATTAATTGTCCTACCACGTTCCAGGAAATCAACCAACAATAAGCATTTCCTGTCCCAAACAAAAGTAACCGCTGTATGCTTTCGGTTTCCGAATGTTTGCTTGGGGGAACTCGCATACTCCTACTGCATTGATTGGCGCTTGATTTCAGCATTTGCGTACGAAAATCTCGTCGTCAGTCACAATTTGATTTAAGTACTCATCACTCTCAGCTTCGTTGCTATTCAAAAACGTCAGTGCGAAGGCCATTCGTGGATTTTTGTGAATATTAATTGGCACCCACCTCGCACAGGGCAAGGATGTGGTACTGTCTGTTCGTGACAATTACGTAAAATATCGTAAATGAAAGTTGAGGGACATTTGCACATTGAACTTGCCTATTTATTGTAGTTTGTTGAAATACATACACATACGGAAGTGTTGTAAATATGATAACTGCCCTTTATTAAAAAGCATATTTGAATTTGATTTTTTATATAGTACAATCCAGAGAGGTTAAATCTCCCTCCCCCGAATCCAGGCATCCATAATAGTAACAGTACATTTGAATTTGTATTGATTTCGTAATAAGTGTGAGTAAAAAAGAATTCAATTTGTTCAATCCATTCAATTTAGATTTGTTAACACAATTATGTAAAATTTCTATCTTCCTATTTGATGACTGCAAGTGGTTGTGATAGTTTATTTTTCTAGATGTTTGTGTTTATAGAATCGTACATCTACAAAACTAGAAAAGATGAAAGGTGGGGAAAAATCACAAGCGTATGGTTTAAGGTTAAAAAAGTTAGTCAACTTAGCAACTTCCAACATACGAGTATGTAAAGTTGAAATGGTTGGCGGCAATTTTAAAAGTGATAGTTGCCGGTACATTTGACGTTTAAAAGTAAGGTTTTGTTGGAACCTTCGTGCACGTATGCAATAGAAAATGAGGTGCGAGCTACTAGTTAAATTGCCAAATATGTTGTTCACGTACCCTCAAAATATAGACAGTACTACATCTACACTTTAAATGTATTTTAAAATACAATGTAGAATTACATTTTTTGACTACAACTAATGTAATTTAGTGAAAAATATATCCTTAAAATTAACCACTTGCATCACTATAATCCGAACTCGAATCGCTTGAATTATTTACATGGATTACAGTTTCATTCTCCTTTACATCTAAAATCTTTTCACGTTCATACCACTTCTTAATAAGGTCTTCAGTATGACGTATACATTTGTCCCACACTCTTGGAGTGCATTGTTGTAGTGATACCAACCACATTGCAATAACCTTATCATCATTATAACCATCTCTACCAATATGGATGTTGTAATAGTTTTTTGCATGCGCCCACATCATTTCGATGACATTAAACTCACAGTGGTACGGTGGCAAACGTAAACCTTCATGCTCACAACTCAATAATTCATCAACCACCTAACGTTTTTCCTTCCTATACAATTTAGCCAGTGTAAATAATTCAACGTTGTGAAGACTCGGGCTCAAGAGAATATTATTTGCAGTTGACCAAGCTGCAATATTAGGCTTTGTCCAAGTTGATGACAGCATCTTTTGAATTAAAGTTGATTGATATCGAGCATTATTCGTAATGATTAATGAAGGTTCCTCTAAATTATTTATCAAATGTGTAGTCAACCACTTGTTAAACGTTTCCCCATTCATTTCACCATGATAATCTTTTGGCGATTTGGGTGCAAATAAGAACGATATATTTTCTACAAAACCCGATTTAGCGCCAACTTCGAATATTTACATACGTGTAGTACCCATCAAACCAAACAAAAATGTCTTAATCATCATACGTCTGCAAATCAACTGTTTGAGAGATAGAGGCTATTTTGCATTTAAATCAATAAACTGCAAAAGTAAGCTATTCGTTTGCTCTGAAAAACAACATTTAAGCTATAATTATTTGATTACTGTACACAATTGTATCCTGTACCATATCCAGTATGTACAAGCGCTTGCTGCTTCTGATTATGCTTCAGCATCTAAGATTTATCCTGAAAAAAAACTACAAAAAATCCAAACTATACATATTTTTACCGATCAAGCTAGTTTTACGAATAACGGTAACATTAATCTGTAAAATAATCAAGTTTGGACAAATGAAAATCCTCAGGCTGTTGTCGAGTTAAGGCATCAGCATCGATTGTCGTTAAATGTTTGGCTGGGTATTTTGGAAGAACTTCTGATATGGCCAGTCTTGACTTCTTAAATAACACTTTAGCGCCACTATTGGAAGACGTGAATGATAAGGTTCATCTATGGTTTATGCACGATGCTCCTCCACATTTTTCAATCATTGTTCGATAACCCATAACGACAATTATAGGATGAGGGGTCTACTTGCAAGGCCACCTAGATCCCCTGATTTTAATTCACTAGACCTTTGGGCAGATCTTATATGTATTTACCTGTCGTTGCCTATATTGTTTGTTTTTTCACAATAATGCAATTTATTTATTACAAAACAAAATCGCCAATACCTCTGAAACAGTTGGATTGCTGACATGGATTGATAAAAGATTTTTTTTTGTTCGATAGGTCCTATAAGCAGATATATTAGATGGCTGTAAATCGGGTGCTATACGTAGCTATATTATCCAACCATATATATACACTATTACACCATGAGCATTTTAATTTCTGTATGCTTGATATCAGCGAATCACTAATTGTGACCCAGGTACATTTAGCAATTAGTTACTTTAAATATATTTTTATTTCTAATTTCGTTTGTATGGCTAGAAGTATTATAATTAAACAAAAATGATGGGAATTTCTATTTTTAGGTCATGTTTATTACACTAAAATTAGATATCGATTGATACAGTACCATAAATATGTTACCGATGTAATTATTACATAATTAAATTATTATCCTGTTAGATTATCAATAAGCATTTCCCTTTCCAATTTTTTACTATGTGTGTAAAGACTAGTAAAATTTTAATAAGAAATATTCTTATGTTGATGTTTAACTAATGAATGTTTTCCATTCATGCACAAGAACGATGACAACCAATGTATTATCAGATATAATCTAGAAAGGCCAATTACTATTCATCATTTCGTTGCCCATACAAATGTTTCTTTTTCGTGTTCATGTAATATAATCGATAAATCGATATCTTTTTAATTGGTACTCGTCCTCAGATAATTTAAAAGAAAATGCAATCATTCAGATTTTTTAAAGAACTTGAAAAACTACAATGTTTAAAAGTTCGCGAAACCAATTTTAACAACACGATTTTTCCATTTAAATAAGTTAAACCACTCCCGAATACCGATCAACCCGACTTACGATTGAAATGATACCAAATAGAACCAATTATTACATCGAAAAAGTACATCTACAGGATTCTGGCAGCTGGTGGACTGTTAAACCGCAAACAAAATCTTAACACTTATATGCTTTTCCCATCATTCAAATCACAACCTGTTAGTCTTTACTAGTTTTTTCATAAAATATAAAACTTATATTACAATGAAATCCCTAAACCAACGATACTCCAAAACCGTTATACCATTATGTTTCTTATATTTTTTTATTATCCAAATTTACTATTGGCTGGAAAATATTCTTGAACTACTTCTTCAACTTCTTCGTTCGATCAAAATTTAGTTCCAGTAACGAATCATTTTAGAGATTACAATACAAAGAATGCAGACAGCGCTAAATCAGGTGAATAAGTGGGATGTGGCAAATAATTGCACTTTTGCGACGGAAACTACAAGTAGATGGGCAGAGGAAATGACTTTATTCTTTGAGGAAAGTGGTCTTTTTTACGAATATTTTCATCCAGAAACAAAGTCCTTTCAAGTATTATTCATATCTGTAAGAATTCCCGTCGGTAACAAACGAAATACTTAACTGTAATACGATATTTCATTTTTACATGTAAATATACTCATAAATACTTTCATTCAATAAACTATATACAAACAACTGTTTAAACGAATAACAATTACGAGTATTAATATGCCAGATTCAACGATTCTTTCCACTAATGATTTCAAACCTAATAATGCCATTCATATTCATACCAAGAACTTTTCAAATTATCCTCGTATTATTCACAAATTACTTCTAGTTAATTTAATAACTCTTTGTATCGGTGCTATTATGACATGGCCAATCATTAATCATTAAGTATTAAATGAAGCAGCAAATAGAGATTAGGAACTACAACTCACTCGAAATAAATGATACCTCTGATGTCCCTCAAGGGCCCAATTTAGGTCCCATTTTCTGCAACTTCATATAGTAATGGGTTTGGCCATTCTTTTGTAGCCTTACATTGTCTAGGGCTATATAAAAGTCGAACTGGGAATTAAAGCATCCCAAAGCGTTGCTGGTTTATGAGTTTGTCTCATAATAAATGTAAAATATAGACAAACAGATACTGTGTGTATCCGTAATTATAAAAGTAATCGTATCCGGCCATTGCAAGACTCTCTTAAAGCTGTAACGCTTTTAAGCTACTTGTAATTCCCAGTTTTACTTACACATGGCATCAGAGAATTTTACTATCGGAAACGACTCTATCATGTTTGCCAAACCCATCATTTTTACGTTTTGCAGGTGAATTAAACACGTCCACGCTAATCTAAGCAATGTCAAATGCACTGCACTTAGAAAACATTTATGATTGGTTTAAATTTAGTTAAGTGCTATGTTACAAGTTTCTATGATTCGCATTGAGGCAAATGCGTAAGACGCATCCTAACGCCACCAAACAACTGTAAATTATCAATAGATCTACAACTTTCAGACAGCTAGAATTTTAAGGCAGGCTAACAGACCCAAAAGCTTTTCGTATAGACCCAAATAGAGGAAGGATACAAACAAAACTGTAAACACTTTTTAAATATTAAATATTATTAGAGAGTTTATTATACAGAGTGTATGGTAATAGTTGGATTAATGTTTTGAATTTGTATGTACATACGTTACATTGATCCAACTATTACTATAACTATTTGTTGAAAAGTTATCGGATTAGTTTCACTTTAAAAGGCTATAACTCCGTAGCAAACCATTGTCGGACCCATGTTTATATAAACTTTCTTTCTTGTTTTGGTGTGGAGAACTCGCTCTTTCGGCAAGCATTTTAGTTCCTCTCTGTATATTTATAAACTCAACTGCAAGTTTAATTAGTCGCATAGCCGAGTACTGCGAATGCCGGTCAAACGATATTCGTAGTGCAGCACAATCTACGCTGGTTGGTACTTGGTTGGGTGGACCAATATAGTGGCATATGCAATCGGTCGTGCTTCGGAGGGTACATAAAACCGTCGGTCCCGGTTGTCATAATAACATCTTTGACAATCGTAAACCATGTAGTGGAACTGCTCTTCTCTGTTCGACGGGTTAGGTTAGCCTCCTTAAATTTATAACAATTTTTTGAAGTTGGACGATTATTATTTTTTGGGTAAAATCTGATAGTTATGAAATATTTAGTTATACGAATGGTTACCATCTTTATTTCAAAGATTTAAGAAAAACTGAAGATTGACACTTATACCATATAACAAGTACACATGCGTATCTGCAACATAGTTATAAAGTTCCGCACAACATTCATAACTTGTCAATATTAGTAGTAGTTCCCAAATGACGACGCGGTCTAAGCCGAAAGTAAATTGTAATATTGACAGTTCGAGAAACCGCGATAGCCTCAAAGAATATAATTCATAATTTGGTTATTTAATGTTCTTTAAGACAACCTGCAACACGTCAGTTTTGTTTTTTAAATAGGCACTTCCTCACATAAATTTTCTTTCTATTAGCTTTTGTTTCTGCAACCCTATCTTTTCCTCCTAATTATGATAGATCTCCTCTCAAGTTAAATGGTGATATAGAATAATTGGAACCCCATATAACAATTTTTTTTAAATACACGTAAAGTTCAAACACTTATTTTTAGTGAAAATAAAACAGCATGAAATAATTACCCAACGGAAATGTTTAAATTGTCGACCGTTAACCAGCACGTGTGTAAACACTTTGTATATCACGCCCAATAATTTCCAGGCTGACACAATCCATTTCTAAAAGAATCCGACGTTTTATATCGTCTAAATTGATTGACCTAATAATGTAAATTCGCGATTTCACATGACGACATAGAAAGAATTATATCGGGACTAAGTCAGGTGCTCACGCAGGCCACTGAAAAGGCCCTTGCCGTTCTTTCTATAGGGTCATGTGAAATCGCAAGTTTTCAGTAGTAGGCCAACCAATTTAGACGACTTAAAGCATCGGATTCATTAAACAGTTTTTAAACATCATGTGTACTATTCTCAAAACAATTATTATGTGCGGTACCAATTATTTTATATCACTATTTAACTGATGAGGATATCTATCAACATATGTAAAATAAATATTGCATTTAAGAAAATTTTGAAAACGGTATAGCGCAGAGAGAAAAGCCGATAGGAAACAAAATTAGGGGAGGAAGTACCTTTTTAAATAACAAAATAGACGTGTTTCAGGGTTTTCCAAAAAACATTAAATAGCAAACTATGAATACTGTGCAGAACTTTATCACCACGCTGTATATGGGTTTTGGATTTTTAGAAACGTTGTTGATTATTTTAGAATTAAGAATTGCAAAAATTTATTTTTTCTGCTAATAAACTTGTATTTCTCAATATCTTTTAGTTTTTCGAATACTACGTTTAACGAATATAACGAACCACTATTTGCTTTTACTAGGATCGCGTTATAACCGTGTTGGACTTTTTCAAATTTGAGCCTTCTTAACTCTACCAAAAAAATGTCAAACAAGTATCAGCAAATATTGCAGTTCACTAAAATGGAGGTTATTAAAACTGCTGACTTTAAAAGCGATAATTATTGTTGTTTCTAACATAAACGATAACTCCCAAAATATCACTTCTAAATTTTCTTGCGGGTTTTTCGTCATATCATGAACATTTTTGTTGGGATACGACTTATTGTAACAACCATATTAAAACCATTAGTATCAGTAAGCAAATATTTTAGATTATATAAACTTTATATTTTCTATCCCACCATTCAAAAACTGTGCCAATAAAACAAAGGACACAACCAGAAGAATACAAATACATAACAATATCCTATTACAAACTAATGTACAAATCAAAATAATGCACTACGTTCCATAAGAAATAATTAAAACAATTGGACGAATAGAAGAAATCATAAATGTTGCATTAAGAGAACAATATTATTTATCCCGTCCAACGAAACATTATTTTGTAAAGTACATGTCGCAAATGTACAATCATCTTATCAACTGTTCTTTAGAGAACCTCTAACAAAACGTGGCGCGTAGCCGACGGGTTCAACTATTAGTTTAAATTGGAACTGAACACGAAAATAAATTTACATACATACATTTACACATGATTTTGTTTACATTTCCATTAATCCGTCACCACTTTTATTGAAAAGTTTTTTGTAAGTGTATTTTGGGCTTTAAATACATTATTATGCATGAAGCATTTGTAAATGGAAAAAAGTTTCAAAACGCTCAAACTATTCAAACATTTATTTTAAAAATTTACAATTCCCTTCTTTTGGGCATGTATCTTTAGTAATCTTTAAAATTTATTTTCTTTAAGCGAATAATTGCAGAAAACCGTTGCAATCCCCCATTGGAATATCATTTTACAGTTTATTCGTAACTTGGTAGTATTTAATCCCGCTGGAAAATATTTCCCAATATTCTATTTAAGAGAAGTATTTTATTCAAAAGAAAATGAATACGGATTTGTCCATTACCAACATAACTACCAATTAAATAGCCAACCCATAAACATAAAACTCCTCTTAAATTTATTCATTATTTTAAATAATATACTAACCAAAATCATCCGTGTAAAAGACTTGAAATATGCGAACATTTTCAAACAAAGCAGCTACAATTCTATACATTGTTGTGTAAGACTGGCGAGAAGCTTTCTAAAACAAAGAAAAATATAACGGCGCATCTCTTTGTTTGAATTCCTTTTCTTATTATCTTTCATGGTAGTTGTCAATTATGTGTCAAGTAGCTATTGAGCACGAAGATTCCCCTAGGAATTTAAATTTCTAAATGGCGTCGCGTCTGCTTCTACCGTATTCGCTGCAATTTTTAAGTGTCATTCAATACATTATTTGAGAGATTACACATCAACCAACTAACTTTGAAGGTGTTGCAAACTGTAAACGGCCAACTGTTGTATGCAGATGTTCTAAGCGACAAACTTTTTATGTTCAAAATATGCAAAAGCAAAGATCAAAAGTCAGCCTACAAAACGAGATTATTGAAGGAAACCACTTGTGGAACAATCCGTATGCCCTGTTGCTGTTCAGAATACCCTCAAGGATCGTAAGGGTCACTCGTTACTAAGGCGATTTACATTTTATAATCCTGATAATGGAATATTCAACCACACAACTTTGCAACTATCCATTTAGATCAAACAATCGATATTAACATTTAGACTTGTGTTTCAGATGAATTCTGCGAAGAGTTTCCCCACAATTTTATACCTACTCCGGGCTATTGGATAGAATGCTCTCGACAGAAAATAGCCTCAGATACGATTTGGGACGAGAGCGAATCTGACCGCGACCTCCCTGAAGGGGATGAAGAAGACCACGACGCAACCGATCACGATAATGGACACCATTCCAGGACACACGACCACGGTATGTTGATATTAACGCTTAATGAGTTCTTAACTTCCCCATTTTCCTAAACGAAATCGCACATTACAGATGGAAGATCTACTATCATACGGGTGCACAGTCTCAGCTTTTAGCTCCGATGAGTATCTCTCACACAAACATATTCGCTGTAATTGCGTGGCTTTTATCCTCACATTTACTTTCCTCTGCTTTCCCACTAGCACTAAATGAAATCAGTGACGTCCGTAAATCCTCGCCTATAGCTAAATTTTTAATCTCAGGAAGATTAAAATGTAATAATTCACATTATTGCAGGGATTAAAAAAACATTTAGTTTATTTAACTAAACTTAAATGTTTATGCCTTGGGTGCCTTACACGATTTCTACCCATCAAATTTCAATCTTCTATGATTTTAATTTATTTGGTTAAAAATCAGAAGTATTTCGGCAGCTTAGACAACTAATACTTCCGTAAATAATTGTTACAAATATACAGGGTGTTTATAAATTAATGAAAAAGCTACACGTAGCGATGTTCTTAGTCAAAAATCTTAATACTAAAATGTTATACCATGCTTCCTGTCATCTCAGGGACCATTTAAAAGAAACATACATTTGGCAACGCTGCACCTAAACAAGTGTTGTTACTATGCACGGTAACTACTAACTACCTATAATAATAGTTCGGTTTCAAAACCGTCTGCTTGAAACATAGTTCCAATCTTCATGGTATTGTTTGCATTACTCGCTCCAGTCTTTCTGGTGTAATTTCTAACACAGTCCCTTTAATTCTGTTTCCAAATTCGTCAGCGTTTGGTGGAGGCGCAACATAAACTTTTACTTTAATAAAGCCCCAAACGAAAAAGTCTAAAGGATAAGATCTGGTGATCTCGCCGGCCATCAATTGGGACCGCCGCGACAAATCCATCTGTTTGGGAAGTTTTCCTCCAACCATTCCCTTACATTACGGGCAAAATGATCACGAGCTCCAACATACATGTATATCATATTGAGTAGTATGTTCAATGGAATCTCATCAATAACTTCTTCCAAAAATTGAGTTATTCTTCGGCATTAAAATGATTTGGTAGGTAAATTGGTCCAACAACCCTATGATTTATTATGCCGAGGTACACATTAACGGAACACCTTCTTTGGTGACCATATTCACGAAATTCGTATGGGTTCTCCTCAGCCCAATGGTGAGTATTATGCAAATTAAACACGTCATCTCTGGTAAACATGCACTCATCATTCCAAAGAATACGTCTTAAGAAGTCACCATTGCCACGAATTATATTTAAAATTGTGTTGCAAAAATTCAATGGGGATACGTTATTATTTTCATAGAGAGGCTGAACTTTGCAGACATGATATGGATAAAAAAGGTTTTCTTGTAAAATCAAATGTATAGTGTTGTTACTAGGGATATTTAATGTTGCAGCTAATTGCCGGGTACTCACGGAAGGATCTTGGTGTGTTGCGTCTAAAATCTGCTCTTCGAGCTGTATTGTGCCTTTGCCTTGGTGACCAGCTTTCGCATTTCTTTTGACAAACGAACCAGTGTCACAAACACTTTGGTCCAGCCTTCGAAATACATTTCCTCTAGGATGTCTCGAGTTTGGAAAACGTACACAGACCGAAACTGTATACCATCTGTTAATATATGTTTTAGTGTGGTGTATATGTTGTATGTTTTCTTTGTGCACTGTATTTATTGCAATGAAGTATACGGTGTTTAACTGTTGTTTGTTTATTATGTGCCGCATATGTAGGGTTCTGTTTTTTGTAGTAAGTAATGACGTGTGAGGCGTGTATGTCCAATTCGTAATCTTGGTAATACGGTTTGTATTTTTCGATCTACTCTTCGACTTCCTCTTATATTTCTCTAAGATTGTTGTTGACTGTTTGTTCCCATTTCTTTTGCCATTGTTCTTTGATTTTGGTTTTTATTATATTTTTAATATCACTAATTGGAAATGGTATATCTTTCAGAACTTGGGTGATTGCTTCTGTTGCTGTTTCATCCGCTTTCTCTTTCCCGTTATACCTACGTGAGAGGGCACTCAGATAATTGTTACTTCCTTCGCTTGATCTTAGATTGCTGTATGAGGGTCATATTGGACATTCTGAATGGAATTATTTTTTGTTGTGGGCTCTTGCTTCTTGGGAAGGTTTTTATTTCTCCTGTCACGGCTTTTATCCCTGTTTCACTGCTTCTAGCGTAACAAGGCGCATCTACGATATTCTTCCCTCGGCACTTTATTCTGTAGATTTTGAATTTGGTTCATATTAGTTCTACTGGCGCAGCCCCAAGATTGACAACCGTATACCGTTGACATTCCGGGCAGCTACCCTAATGTTTTCTGTGTCCATTATTATTTCTTTGAAGCAGTAGCTTCATTAATATTTTTTTTCTTCTAGTTTTACTAATCTCTCTGAGATTGATTTTAGCATGTTTTCTTGCAGCTCGAATTTTTTTCCGGTTGCTGAAATTTTAACATTAGGCTTTGTAATAGCTGGTTTGTCGAAACTTCTGTTTTCTGTGAAATGTCCACCTTTTCTTTAGTATTTGGTAGCGCTGGAATGCTTTTGGTCCCAACTAAACAGTGGTCTATTTTCTATCTTCCTTTCTTTTATGTTGTTTTGATTGGTTTTAGTTGCTTCGTTTCATATCTTCTTCATCCTTTTGGCTACTTCGCGTCATCTGTAGTTGACTGCATTGCTTCGCCAAAGTTAGTACGTTGGTTTGCCGTTTCCATTCATTTTGTATGATTTTGTATTGTGTTTTTCAGCACATTTCACTCATCTTGATTCTCTGTTGCAGAATCTTTTGGCGTGTCCATAAGTTTGGCATCTCTTACATTGAGAGGCTAGTAATGATTTTCTTATATGTTTTATTTCAACCTTCATGCTTAGTATCCCTATTAACAAATATAGTTTTTAATGTCTTCGTCGTTTCTGAAGCTTAGCATAAATAGCAGAAGAGGTTTCTTCTCTTTTCTCTTCAGAATTTTAAGGGCTTCTATTATTTGGTATCCTTGGCGGTATACATCTTTTACTATTTTTTCCGGGGCGCTTGACGAGTGTAGTTTCCTTCCCGTGAGTTTTATGATTGTAGTTTGTTAATTTTTGTATAAGTGCCAAATTTCAGGCAATGTTTTTTTGCTTTTCCTCTGTCACCCATTCCGTTTCTCTGATGAGTTCTTCTTCATCAGTGTAATGTTCTTTTTCTTGTTGTTGGGTTTTTTTCTCCAACTGTGCACTTAAGGGTAGTTTCTGTTCCTTTTCCTTCTTTATTGCTGCTTGCATTTCTGCTAGTTGCTGCTGTAGTGGATAAAATGCTGCAAATCAATTCTTGCGTTTTCCTCTTATTGGCATGCGTTATACAAACTAATTTCATTTTAAATTTTAATTTCAATATGAATTTTTCCTTGCTTATCTTCCATTGCATCAGCTGGCGTCTGGATCGTTACTATCATAATCTTCGACACCTAACACCGGTTTGTAGATTTTCGCCACGTTTGTATCCTCGTAGTAAGTCGAGCGACGACCCGCTAACATTCGCACTTTTCCCTAGCACTGTTTCACTTTATCGGCGGCGTACGATCGAGCACGTCCTTACTCTTCGAAACTCAAACATAATATGTTTGAATTGAGTTTTGTTCTTCATGACCAATCGCAATCGAGAAATATATTGGTCATGCTGAAAATATTTAATGTAATACTTTGGCAAAAATTTGGTCACTTACGGGACTGATCGGTATTAGAAATTTCAGTATCGATTGAGGGAAATAATGGTCGTCTCATAATTTTAAACCGCTATATTGTCGTGGCGCACAATTTAAACCATTCCATTTTTTTGAGAAAATGAATGTTTATTTAGATTTTAGGCGAATACTCTGTGATTCGCCTAATTGTCATTTTTCAGTTTTCTAAATCTTTATTTGAGCTTAATTACTTTCTCGTTCTTTAGGCTGTAATGATTTGTATGAGGATGACGAGGACGAGGATTCCACGTCCCCATCGCCGAGAAAGAAAACGACAATCGAGGAACAGTGGGAGAAGAATGGCTGCTTTGAATTGACTAGTGTAGAGCAGGAAACATACGAAAAATACTTTTATGGCACAGAGCACTGGAACTACTTTACAAATGACGAGGATTTAGGGCCGATTATCCTTTCTATCAAACAGGAAACCCTGAATGGTAGAGATCAATTCAGGTAAGTGATTATTTATTCCCCGGGAACTTAAAGCATGTGTAACATATTGCAACTATATATCGGACACAAGTCAAATCGTTTTATTTCATTCCATCATTGTATGCGATATATTACTTTATTTTGCGTTTTTATTCCAACGTTCTCTTTACCCGGTATGCAGGTTATTCATCATGTAAATCCTTAGGAATTGCTTCGTCGCCGATGGTTATTTTAGCGATATCATTTCCATAATGTCTCAATTTTTTACAGTAAAAATTCATAGCCTGCAGGCCTTTCTGAATGTTGAGGGATTATTAATTACAACAGAATTTACAAGGAAGAAATAAAACGACTCACGTAACGATGTATTTTATAGAACAGTGCGTTGTTGTAATAAAACTAGAATTCTTTAAACACCTTTAAACGCGCGCGTTATAAATTTTCACGGCACTGTAAAAATGTGCTACCATAAAAATAGCGCAATGAGAGAAAGAATGTTGAAATAAACTTTACAGTCAGGGGAGCGACGCCTAAATTTTCACTGACCTGCCACGGCGTTAACTCTATTTGGAATAGGTAGGAAATCCCTGTAAAAAGGTTTTGTTAACCTTCTATTATTCGGGTCGCTCTCCTCTCTTAGTACCTCGGAAAATTCGCAGCTAATAAAAATTGCAAGAGGATTTGTTTCTACACTTAATGCTATCGATCGATACCTACGTCAATCAATTTAAAAGCCGAAGAGAAAGCTCTTATCTACTATTATGGAAAGAGAGGGCTCCAAAGATATCTACTATTAATCTCAAATAATATACTCATTACGCAATCTGCTGTACGCCTGTAGATAATGATATTTAAACCGTATTGGGATTTTAATGATACATATTTTTAAAATATTTAAATCTACTTAAAATATTGATCAGAATGAAGCAGTAATTCTGTATTTGATCAAAACACATCAGTAATTTTAAGAACTGTAAATTAAAAAGAAATATTAAATTCGTAATCCTCAAGTAATGAACATCACTATCTTATTCCTTCTGATCTCGTTCAATTACAAAGGTATTAAATAAAGCTGAAAGCAATCCCTTCTGTACTCTAAATAAAGGCTTATAGAATGGAATACAAATTAATGAGTAAGGGGTATTTTTAAAATATATTCTTGCAAAAGCTATATAATCATCACCATCAACAGCCTTTTGTCCCACTATTGGGCATCGACCTCTTCTCTGCTACGTGTTTCTCCTCAGCGCTAAGGTAGAAACACGGGAACCTAAAGTTTAACGCCGAATCCGAACGACAGAAATTCCAGAGGAGGTTTTTAGCATTAGCATAAGATCCCACGGTTGCAAGTCGGGTTGGGAAATTGTGTGTGTGTGGTGAACTAAAAAGGACAATTAAAAACCTCAAAAATTAATCCTTTAAAGAATATTTAGAGAATTTTACAAACACACCGGAAACTGTCTATTCGCTATGGAAGGCAGCTAAAAACATATTACAAGATAAAAATCCCATTAAGAAAAGAGGACGTCTCATGGGCCCGTACAAATCTAGAAAAAGCCATGACTTTTGCACAACATCTCGAGAAAGTTTTCCAACTATTGCCGTCTGAAGCTACCCCACTAGAGCAAGAAGAAGTTACCGGCCTTCTCGAAGCATCACATCAAATGTCACCATTACCAAAGCCGTTTACTATGAAAGAAGTTCAACACGCAATAAGAGAAAAATTGAATCCGAACAAAACGCCAGGATATGACCTGATTACTGGACGCCTTATTAAAGAACTACCGCGAAAAGAAATACTACTATTAACTATGATATATAATTCCATCCTACGTATTGGTTACTTTCCACTGCAATGGAAAGTTGCCGAAATTGTGCTCATTCATAAACCAGGAAAACCTATTAACGACGTACGGAGCCGGACATTCGGGCGCGGCCGTTAGGGTGCGGCCATTTGGGCGCCGCCGTTAGGGCGCGTGGACATTGGGGCGCGGACCGTCATTAAGGCTTCTAATGAGTGACGAAAAATTTCTCTACCGGCCCTTGGGTTTTTTTGGATATGCAACTAAACATGCATCATCCAGTATCTTCAAAAGTGTATAACGTTACAAAATTCAAATAGAAGGATTAGTAAAATCACCCAATGGAACCGACCTTCCTTTTCAATCCTTCTTGTTTTTAAAATAATTTTGTCGATAGGTATCATTTGGGTTTCCTGTGGTTTTAAAAATGAAATATTTGCGTACAGATTTGTATGCAATGCAGAAAATTATGTTTGATTTTTAAACCTTTCCAGGTTATCTTAATAATTGTTAATAGGTTATTCAACCTTATATTGTAGATTTATTAAAATTTTCTTCCCCCGCAGTACTATCCGATCTGAAAACAGTTTTAACAAATGTAATGGTCACTAACCCCGTAATTATAATTATTAAACAGCTAAATACGTATTAGCGTAGACTAATTATTAGTCTATGGTATTAGTCAATCTTCAAAACTGTATAACTAAAAAAATGCGGATAGAAGCATTAGTAAAATCATAAGAAAAGGGCAACCCTTCTTTTCTGCTCTTTTTGCTTTTAAAATAATTTTATTATTAGGTTATCACTTGCTTTTCCTATTATTTACAGATTTTATGTAATAAGTAATGCAGAAAATCATATGAACTATCTTTGATGAGTTCTTAATAACTGTTAACTACTATTTCAAGTTACCTATAATCCAAATTTTCTTCTCCTGCAGAGTTGTTCAATCTGAAAACATCTTTAGCATGTGTAAACAATATTGTAGTTTTTTATATTGAACACAGACATTCTATTAGAAGGAAAACTAATTTGAATGTTATAGTACCAAAAATGATAAAAACAATCCCCCAAAGGCACACCCACTATATTGGTGCAGCATTATTTCACAGACTTCCTCATATCTTAAAAACTAGATCCCTATCCGAAAATTGTTTCGTAAAACGATAAAAATTTAGATTTTTGATATAGCATGGTAATTTGTTTTGAATATATTTTATAAATGTAAATAAAAGTATTATTACTTTATCAGGTATTGTCCTGTATGGTTGTATATTGTATAATTAGTCCAATTAAAAGAATTTATTGACACGTGAATCAAATGGTTATGGTTATTATAAATACAGGTGAGTAACAAAGTTATAACACCGAGTCTCGCGCCCTAGTGTCCTGCGCCCTAATGGCACGCGCCTTAATGTCCTCGCGCCCTAGTGTCTCTGCGTCCTAACGACCCGCGCCCTGCTGTCTTCGCGCCCTAACGGCGGCGCCCTAACGGCCGCGCCCAAATGTCCTAA
The DNA here is from genome assembly GCA_014611495.1 of Limonius californicus. Taxonomy (NCBI): domain Eukaryota; kingdom Metazoa; phylum Arthropoda; class Insecta; order Coleoptera; family Elateridae; genus Limonius; species Limonius californicus. Next base: position 5,365 of record JABXWE010010644.1, on the reverse strand, counting down.
ACCGTAACGACGTAACATCCTATAGGCCGATTAGTTTGCTTCCTTGCCTTAGCAAACTCCTGATTTTTTTCAATTTCTGTATTCGAATAAAGTTACAATTCAACATGGTCTCCTTCAAAGTAACTGCATTGGGAAGCCACACAGCGCGCTGGAGACGGTCCTTCCACACCTCGTAGCAGTGCTGGAACTCGAATACTGGAATAGCCTTCACCTGGCTGGTTACAACCGTTTGAATGTTTTCCAGTGTCCCAAAATGACGTCCCTTGAGGTGATTTTTCAGTCCTGGGAAGAGGAAAAAGTCACAAGGACAAAAGTCGGACGAATAAGGAGGCTGAGGAGCCACAAGGATGTTCTTTCTGGCCAAAAAATCGTTCATTTTAATTTAAATTTCATTGTCGTGATGCAACACCCAGCTGTTCCTGATGTTTGGTCTTACACGCATGACCCTTTTTCCAAGTCTTTCGCGAACCGCTCTGTAAAAGCGTTGATTAACCATTTGGCCTTGAGGCACAAACTCTTTGTGCACAATTCCCTGACTATCAAAACAGCAAATCAGCATGCATTTGATCTTCGACTTGCTCATTCTTCCTTTTTTGGCCTTGGAGAGGTTGAAGTGTGTCATTTCATGCTCTGGCACTTGGTTTCCGGCCCATACTCAAACACCCAAGACTCGTCACCAGTAATGACACGTTCCAGACAATGATTCAAATCGATTCCAAAAAATCAAAGCACCGTTCCCTCCTGATGTCCGTTTGGTCCTGCGAAAAGTTTTTCGGAACCATTTTTTGCGCAGTGTTTTCTCATCCCCAATTCATTGGTCAAACTCTGATGAACGGTGGTGTGAGTCAAACTCAACTGTTCCCCGATCATTCTGACTGTCAACCGACGATCTGAACGCACAAGATTCCGACCTCTGTCGACATTTCATCGGTTCTTGAAAATGAAGGCGTTCCGCAGCGAGGTTCATCTTCAATCGACTCTCTTCCTTCTGAAAATGCCTTAAACCACCGAAAAACCTAGGACCTTGACAAAACTCTGTCTCCGTAGGCCCGCCGAAGTTTTGCAAAAGCTTCCGTTGCACCGTACCCAAGTCTAAAGCAAAATCGGATAGCACACCGTTGCTCGAAATTTGTGTCACTCATTTTCGAAACGCACTAGAAAAAACTGATTCTCAAAAAAAAATCGCTATGGACAACCAAATGACTCTAGCGAGTTCAAACTCGCACTGAAGGCGTATTACATGTTCACCTGCCGCCCCTTCCACTCCCGCGTCCGCAGTGTTGCCAGATCGAACGCTACGCTACCAGTCTCATTACTTAATTTACAAACCTCATATGTCTACAGGAGAACATTAAAAGAAATTACAAAGGAAACGATATTACCGTCCTAATAGATAGCCAGGCTGCCATAAAATACTTAGCTAGTCACCGGATTAACACAAGATTAGTCTGGGATTGTCTACAAAACCTAATAGCTCTGGCAAACCACAACAGGGTAACCTTAGCGTGGGTGCCGGGACACAAAGCTATACAAGACAATGAAAATGCTGACACACTTGCGAAATATGGATCAGAAACACCTTTTACTGGCCCTGAATCAGTATTTGGAGTCAGTAAAACCACAGTACGCAGCTGATTGATTGGGTGGAGAAACAAAACACATCAAAACCACTGGAACTCCGTGAGTGGATTGAGACATAGCAAAACAATGCCAAGGAAACCATCCAAAAAACTGACGGATGACATACTGCGATTAAGCAAAGGATTACTACTTACTATTTCGAAAATATTCGTTAAATGTTCAAAATGAGTATTAATTTTATCACGCTTTGAAATACTCAAAAATATTGTTATCATACATTTTTCACATATTGCTATAGCTCGCTTTCAAATATCATAAATATATTTGTTATATCTATGCAGTATTGAAATGGCACATAATATTAACTTGCATTTTTAGTATCGCTGGGGTACTAACGAAACCATTAGTATGACCGCCAGTGTATTGCACTTCTTTAATAAGTCTTCTTGAAGCTGCAATTCGTATTGTGATTTATTACCTTAGCATCTAAACCATAAAAAAAATAAAATTGATAAACAACGACTGCTTTATTTGTGACGTAATTGTCAACAACAATATTTATTACAATAACTAAAAATAAATATTGGGAATATTAAACAATCTAAATATTTGTACTGTTTGCTATCGCAACATAAAAACAGTTACTGTCCTTGTAGTGAAAGCTCCAATGCCCGCTTTTATATTGCCGCCCTGTCAATCCTTGTCACTTGATCAAGAGCATCCAGTCTGTAATGAATTGTTTTCATTCCACCGCAGAATAACAGAAATGAAACACTTTATAACTGACCTAAAAATTAAAGTAAACATAATGACCTAATTGAAACGAGTGTTTAACTAATTGATTGTCGACTCTGCTGAATATTACTGGAATGGTTTGTTAGCTCTTCTTAATTGGAAATCTTCAATTTCCTCGAATTAGCACAAAAGCCCTGTGAAAAATTTATATCCCACCACAGAGTATTAACCGCCATTTTTGTTATTTTCTTACAATGCCTTGAAACACGCTTCCGCTGAAAATTGTACTACCTGCAGCAATGATGGGTAATCGATTTTGGGTTATATTCAGCGCGATATAATGAACTGAAATATCAAAGGTAAAAGTTAGAATTTAAACTTAGCGCCTGCCTCGTAGTAGCAGATATCTGAAATTAAGTTATTCAATATTTGACGTCACAATATACTTACATTTTCGACATATGTTACATTCTTATAATAATAGACTTAGTAGGTAATTCAGAAAGTTGCTGTAGGCGCAACATTGCTATCTAATGAAATCTATAGTGGCTTGTTGCATGTTAAAGCTTATTAAGTATTATACTCCTAGAGTTGGACTCTTATGGAGTAGGTATTGTATTTGTAAAATAATCGATCGAAAGGTTTCGATGAGTTAATATATTTCAGTGCGCAGACAATTCGATGTAATATTTTTAAATATTAGCTCACAAAACTCGCTGATTTTGGTTAATTAAGACGCTGCTGCCGTTAATTAGAAAGAAAAAGAAAAAGAGAAAATAATGGCTGCATTGCAAGAATCGCTGATTTTTCAAAGCAAATATTCATAATCAGAATCTTCATTATTGAATTTTCCAACATAGTAATCCCAGTCAATTAAAGCACCTTGAGTTTACAACAGTGATTCTCAACTTGGTTACGAGGAGATGCTTAAACCGGGGTGAGGCGAAGAAATCTAACAATAAGTGGAAATCAAAGGAAAAACTACTTTATTGAAACAAAAGCATTTAATGAAACTATTTATGCACCCAAAAACAACTGAAAACAGAAACATAAAGTACTCTTAATAACTGCAAAATATATCGAGCAACTAATAAAATATATAGGGTGTCTGAACACAAAACAGTTAAAATATTTATTTTTCGCAGGTTAGTTTCTTCTTGAAAACACGAGATTTAGATTAAGGCAAATCTAAGCAAGGTTGAGAGTAATTTATATTTAATTTTGCCATTGCTGTTCCGAATTTTACAATTGTCAAACACATGTTTCTGTTCTTTTTTGTAAATTCCGTTTCACTGGCATTACTTAATGGAATACACATTTACTGAGTACACTGACATGATTTTGATTATTGGAGAGGTTGGTGGTAATTGTAATTCAGCGGCAAAGTTATATGCGGAATGCTATCCACATAGAAAACATCCAAACCACACAGTTATTAAACGAACTATCCAACGACTACGACACAGAGAGGAAGTGTTGATCTAAAAAGAGGTGGTGGTGGTGGTACGACAGCCCAATATTAAAGAAAATGTATTACATTTAATTGAATGGAAGCCTACGAGAAGCGTACGTGGTATTTCTCGGATTGTAGACATACCAAAGTCGACTTTCTCTCTCTCTCTCTCTCTCATTAGCCATTTTCAGTCCATCTTTGAACATAGGCCTCCCTCATTTGCCACAAATTTCTTCTATTCTCTGCCTCTCGCATCCACATCGGTCCTCCGGAACGTTTCAGGTCGATTGTCCACCGAATGGGTCCCCCATTCGGTGGACAGTCGACTTGAAACGTTCCGTCCTCTAGATCTCTTGCCAATATATGGTCTTCATCTCAATATACTATTGGACCATCTGTCATCTTTGAAGCGTGCTACATGCCCCGCAAAGTTCCATTTCTGCTCCGTCACAGCTTCCGCGATGTCTTTAATCTTTGTTTTTTGCCGGATCCACGTATTTCGCTTTCGGTCTGTTAAGGATATGCCGAGCATCTGCCATTCCATGGCTCTTTGACTAGTTTTCAATTTATTTATTATTTGTTTTGTGATTATGCATATCTCGGCGCCGTACATTAATACTGGCAGAACACATTCATCATAAAGTTGTCTCCTAAAGAACATGGGTATATATTTGTTTTTTAAGGAATTGCTTAACTTGCCAAATGCCACACATGCTAACCGTTTTCTTCTGTTGATCTCTATCAACTGATTTTCTTTACCTGAGGTTATCATATATCCAAAATAGGTGTAGTTCTGAACATTTTCTATATCTATATATATATATATCTGTTCCAAAGTCGACAGTACACAGAATATTACCACAGCCTCTATCTTTTTCGAAAAACGAAAGTGCAACACTTATTACCACAGGATTATAATGCACGAGTTAGGCTATGGGTGGCTATTAAATCAAATCAACAATATCCGAATTGTAATTAGCAATATTTTGAAGACACATGAGGCAACATTTACGCAGGATTGGGTTTCTTCTACTTCTTCTTCTCAGCTTCTAAGGTCCACTGCTGGACATAAGCCTCCTCCATTTATGTAGGGATGTTGGCATTTGCAAGGCCGCGCTTGCCATTGCGTGTTGGCCAGGGGAGTGAGTGATGTGATGTGATGTGAGTTTTTTGTAGGATCTAGGGATTTTGGACATGTAGAATCCCTCGGTGATTTGGAGGTGAGGGAGAAAGCACGGCTCGCGTGGGTAGGGTCGCTTCCCTGAAGTAGGCTTATCTCCGCCGGGATCGCGGAGAGTGTCTACCCGCTACCATAAGATTGGGTTTACAATACTCATAATAATCATGTGTAGACAGATGAGAATCCTCATGCAACTCATGTTCGAAGCCATCAATATCGATATGGCGTCGATGTTTAGGCAAGTATGGTAAATAATTATTTAATTGGTCCTTTTATTCTGCCAAATCGTTTTATGTTGAAAACTTCCCACACCTTCTAAATAAAGTTATTCAAATACTATTGGAACATGTTTCTCTGCTAAGTAGACAAAATATGTGGTATCAACAAAATGGTGCTCCAACCTATTATGTAATTAT
>JABXWE010010642.1:0-34666 GCA_014611495.1 Limonius californicus | reverse complement strand
CTGCGTCGAGTTATTATTATTTATGCCAGGAGGGCATCGACTGATTTTTACGCGGGGGTGTGGACATTAATGATACTCTCCCCTTCGCATGTGGGGATTGAGGGGGTGACTCCCCCCCCCGTGACTCCTGTGAATAACAGAGAGACTGGCTGTGGACTTAGTCCATGGCCTGGATCCCTCTGGAGGATTAGCGCACCAGAAGATATGCATGATGATCGAAATTACTGTACGCCTACAATGGTACGTAATGTACGCCTACAAATGGCACTTACTGTACGCCTACAAATGGTACCTACGTAATGTACGCCTACAAATGGCACTTACTGTACGCCTACAAATGGTACGTAATGTACGCCTACAAATGGCACTTACTGTACGCCTGCAAATGGCACTTACTGTACGCCTGCAAATGGCACTTACTGTACGCCTACAAATGGCACTTACTGTACGTCTACAAATGGCACTTACTGTACGCCTACAAATGGCACTTAATGTACGCCTACAAATGGCTATTACTGTACGACTACGAGTGAAAGCGGCCACAGCAGTTAGCCGGCAGATGAACATCCGTATCCTGTTCGAGTTCCAATCCAGGGGCAGGGGGCTGGAGGACCCCCGGTGAGTACAACTGCCCAACATTTATTGACAGATCAGTAAGTCTGTGTTTTATTATCTGTTGCATGTCACCTGCCTGTCGCCGCCAGTGAGTCTGATCGCATCCGCTGTTTGTTTACCCAGGAACTACATACATGTAATGCAGAAGCGCCGAACCGTATTTAAAATTTGAAAATTAAGTAGTTTTTATTCGCCCCCCGTAAGGTCGACCCTAACACTTTCAATAATTATTAAAACTTTTAATTAAAATTTATTTACATTTTCAGACCCCAGCCAAGCGCCTCGTGTGCCTCTTCTGCAATACCGTATCTGTATCTTACAATTCGTACTCATAATTTCCAGAATCATAAATAAATTATTAAGATTTTATTTCTCAAAATTTGCCAAAAATTATGGGAGGGGGAGTGAGAATAATATTTTATTGGGTTAAAATGACATAGTTTTGGTATGGCACAGAGTCGCGCTCGCAGAAGGAGCTTAGGGGCTTAAGCAGCCCCAGACATCAGCAGTACCTTCCAGGACGTTTAGGCGCTAGAACGTTTTGGCGCCCACTACTTTGGCACCAGTGCATTTGGGAGACGGACTACAAACGGTACGTAACATTTGGGAACCACTGTTTTGGCACTAGGGCATTTTGCTAACAGGACGTTTTGGCGCTAGAACGTTTTGGCGCCCGCTACTTTGGCACCAGTGCATTTGGAAGACGGACTTCAAATGGTACGTAACATTTGGGAAATGCCATTCTGGCGCCAGGACATTTTGGCGTCAGGACGTTTTGGCGCTAGCTACTTTGGCACCACTGCATTTGGGAGACGGACTTCAAACGGTACGTAACATTTGGGAACCGCTATTTTGGCGCTAGGACATTTTGCTGTCAGGACGCTTTGGCGCCAGCACGTTTTGACGCTAAGACGTTTAGGCGCCATCTACTTTGGCACCAGTGCATTTGGGCGCCCGATTGGGATCCAATCCCAATATAGTTTATTCATAAATTCAAGTAAAATAAAACTAGATTCGAAATTGATACACATGTATATATAAATATACACAAGACAGCCCTATAATGAAGTACCTACAAATAAATACAAAGGTTCTTAGTCTATTAAAAAATTATCCGGAAGGTATTCAAATTGAGTTCGAAGACAATAATCTATAATAATATTTTTAAAACGTTCATCTTCTAGCAAACATTATTCTTCTTCCGAGGCAGCAAAATACCTCGCAAAAAAAGGTGTGATAGTCGCCCAAATGTACGGCGGCAAACCTGCAGAGCCAAAATGACAGTGCCAAAACAGCAGTGAGTAAACAACGGATGGCACCAAAACGGCAGCGCCAAAACCTCGGCGCCACAACGGCAACTCCAAAACAGCGGCGGCAAAATGGCATCACAAAACAGCCGCGCCATAACGTCAACGTCTAAACAACGGCGCAAAAACGGCGGCACTCAAATATCCAGCTCCGGACATCAACATCTTGTTTAATTTTTCTACGATTGTTTTGATGTATTAGGTAATGCGGCTAAAACAATCCTATTTATCATCCGGCCATTCTCTTGAAATGTATACCGGCTCAAATGTTTGTATTAGGTTGTAGTAATAATTTTAAGCCAGGACACCAAATGCGCTAATTTGAAAACACCCTGTACTTAGTTCAGTAGTGTAGTAATTTGAATGAAAGTTCACGTGGGTCATTTTAATGCGCATATCTTACTACGTTACGATCACTTTTTAGTGTTTTACAAATACCAGCATAATATACATAAATTAATTTTTTTCGTGAAGTTTGGCGACCTTTTCCTGCCTTGGCATTTTCTTAAGTTTACTGAATGTTGAAAATTTCTTTTGCGGCAATAATGTAGAAAATAAATTTTAAAAATACATTATTTTGTGCCGCTGGGTACCCATTTATAAATGTATATTAGAATCTATGTACGATATAATTACAGCGGGTTAGGTAATTGGCGCACATATTTCCACGGAATAAAAACAAACAATCTTCAAACTTATATTTCTATTCAATTATACCCTCTGATGCGGGATAGAACATTTGGGCGCTGCCCTTTTGGCGCCTGCTGTTTTGGTGGGGTATATTAAGGCGCCGTTCTATTTTATTATTATTACAAACTTCTATTTAGTTTCACCTGTTTATCTGGTCATATGCCCGGTTGGGAACCAACCTCAAGGTATTCATATAAGGTGATACTTTTGTAGAAAGCAACATCACACGGAGCTATCATATGAAGGCATTGTTTACATTTTTCCTTTATTTTATGTGCTATTGTCTAATAAACAGCGTCAAACCTACGATAAGTTGTTTAATGCGATAAGGAACCTGTGGCTACAGTTGCACCCAGACTATACCTATATTAATTATGAGCAAACTATTATTGGTTCGTTGAGTGAAAATTTCCGCGATAGAGAACTACATAGTTGTTAATTCCATTTGATGAAAAATATCAAGAAAAAACTTGGCAAGCCCACCTAACTCTAATATTAAAAAATTTTTGAAAACAAGCTTTTATTAAAATGTACTATATTGGGGTTGGTTCCCAATCGGGAATTGGGCGCCCAAATGTCCTGACGCAAAAACGCTGGCGCCAAAACACCGGCGCCCAGATGTCACGTACCGCTCTTTTACTTGTCGAAACTCAGAAAATTTTGATTATCTTTTTTAGCTTACAAATGGGACAATTTTCATTGTATCAGAGTAATGTTTATCGAAAAAATACAGAAATAAAAGCGAACTATTCTGGTACATTTGTATAACGCGTTGGTGCAGGATAAGTAGCTCCACAGTAAATTTTGTATTAATGTATACTCAAACCATGATTTTAAAACTGCACAATACAGGGTGATTCTAAACAGATTTAAAAAAGTTTAACCACGTATAGCTGAGATTATTTAACCCCTAAATCTAGTGGATTTTAAAAAAGTTTTTACAAATTCTTTCGAAAAAATAATATTTAAAGAGTTTTGTACCAATGTTTAATAAGAAAAATTTCCTTTTCAAGATATACCTACATTTACAATTTTTGAATCAAATTGTTCACTTCTGGATCAGATTTTATCCACTTTTCATAGTCAAGTATACATTCTTCTCAGCTGAAAATTAAGCTGTTGGCGGAGTTTGTCAAAATGGGACGAGAATGAAAAAGTTACTTACATTTTAGTGAACCGATGTAAAAAAAACTTTGAAGACGTTATCTGCTTAAAGGCGGCGAATTAAAAAATGTAGTAGGTCATTTAGTGAGTAAATATCCTCAGGTATACGTGGTTACAGTTTTTCGCACATGTTTAGTCACCCTGTATATATTTCCTTATCCTTTATTTGGTATGTGTTATTAATTAAGTTTACTACGATTTTTTATGCATTACATAGTAATAATTTAAAGGAATTGTTTGTTATTAATTAGTTTGTGGTAAATAACCATTTCAAAAAAATGAATGGTAAGAATGAAAGAAATCTTGGGATTATAAGGCATTAGTTAAAATTTATTCTCAGCAAAAATGTCTGAATTTTCAATCTAAATATTTAAAAATTATGGGAGAGGATGTAAACTTTAACTAATATAACCTAATTTCATATACAACCCTCGAAGTATGCTAAAGAGTTAATTAAAGCAATCTTAGAGGTGTCCCTCTTACTTTAATTGTCCCATTTGAAAAATTCAACTTTTAAGCTGTTTTCCTTGCTTTAATTTATGGAGAATAAACCGCATAATATCTTTACTTCTAAAGTGCCTATTTTGATTATTTTTAATGCGTGTTCAAACTTCACTTTTATAATTAATTTATCATTCCGTTCAGCGAGTGATACTGGCAGAGATATTTTAAAACTTGCTACGCAATTCTGACGCAAAAGGAGCACCTTAAATTACCTACCTTGTATAAACAAGAACCAAATTACCTGCAAATTAAATAACAATTATATCAGAGAAAACCAGTAATTCATTATACAACTGTTTTAGTTTACGGTATTTTAGATTTAATTGCGCGCGACATATTTTCCAATAATATCTTCAAAATTATTTTACTTTAAAAAAAGCGCATGGTGTTGGTTTAAGGCACAGTTTTGAATCACCACATGATAGCAATCCACAGCCATAAAGTGATAATGACAAAGAGCATCCGTTGAGTAAATAAATAAATAGATATCTGTGTGCGTAAGAACTGGCCTTGATTTCGAGACCGAGACGAATATGTTTGCAATCGATTCGTTTTATTAACATTTGAATTCATATTTCCAATTGCACCTCTCATTTCTGCCGAACTGCGAATAAACGGAATTATTGTTTGTATTTTAAGGGAAGCCCTTGATGACGTCAGCCGCCTCGTGCTAGTCACTTACGTCATTCCACATTCCTAATGACGTCATTATGAGTCATCAGTCGCGGTCACGAGAACCAGCATTGGAAAAATAGAACATACGTGTGGAAACGCATATGTAATTTCTGAGGCATTTCTTTGAAAGGTTTGGAATTATTCAATCTAGTCCTGTCAAAATAATGTCTTCTAACGTTTCTCTCTTTAGTGAATCAAGGTGAACACCTAACAATATGCACAGCAGGAAGAGATCTAGATTGTAAATAAATAAATAAAATGTTTTCTTAAAAGTGGTATCTGTTGGCTTACAGCCTTGTTTATAATTAGTGTATTTTTACCAAAGAGGAATAGGTATTGTAAACGTGTAAACAGAAATAGTCATAATAATCGAGTCAGAACTGCAGCCAGAATTACATCCAAGGGCAATAAACATTAACACCGTTTTTTTTTAAATGAATGTATTTGGTTCAAATTAGGAAACTTAAACTTTATTTAAATAAAGCACAACTTGTCCTCTACATAGTAAAGAAATCGCTGGGTCATCTTAGGGTCATTTTAAATATCAGTCTGGTTTCTAATCAGTAGTTTGCCACTAGGAGAAGTAAATGGTTTTCCGTCCTCGAAAACTATTCGGCCCCTAACGACAGTCTTAAGTACTTTTCCGTACAATTTCTTACCCAAGTACGGTGTAAGCTGCAAATTGAAGAAAGTCAATAACTGTGATTCATTGTTGTTTGCAAAATACAATCCCACCTTGTTCTTGTGTTGAATCATCCATTCTTCTATTACGATTGTTGCGTGAGGATCCCATATAACAAAGTCGGCGTCATAGTTTGAGGCTATTGCCCCCTTGTATGTATGCAACCCAGTTAACCTAGCAGGCGCATGGGTCATATATTTATTTATATCAAATATTGATAAACCGTGGTTTTTTAATTGAGTCCAGAAGAGAGATAATCCTGCAATTAAATTATAGCATAGATAATAAAGTTCTGTAAGTTAATACCATATTAATAGAAATCTCAATTGGTTGCACTTTATGTTCAGTAAATATTTACTGAATAAGCAAGACAATAAACGTATACTTATTCAAACTGTTAAATTATGATAATATTGTAATGTTTTCAATTATATGTAAGCTGTTTTAATTACCAAACTGTAATGATGAGATTCCTCCCCATGCCCTTATGAAGTCGCCCGTATCTAACTCTTTTAAATCCGGTGTGCAGGGAGAGTGATCAGATACTACCATATCCAGAATTCCATTCTTAAGACCTTCCCAAAGCAATTGCTAAAAATCAAGTTGGCACTTTACATACTTATAGAACTGATATGTTTATAATTCAATCACTGAATTTATGGTACTTCTACAATACAGCAACTTTTTAAATTTTATAAACCTTCATTAAATAATTATAAGTCAATGTTTCTTTGCATTACACCGTGGCGGTTTTTTTTTCTGTATTTAAATAATAATTAAAATTAACTCTGCAAAAGTTTGTTTTCTATAGCTAACGTTTTAACGTTGAAATTGTCAGCTATTCCGCTATTTTCGCCGCAATGTTCGCGATAGCCTTGCGTTATTAAATTGGTAGGCGTGAAGGCGGCATCTATTCGGCCCCCACGATTCTCTGTATTCGGCAAACATCGCCTGACCGTACATATATTATGATTATTGTTTATAGCGCCGAACAGATTCACCCGCGCTCCATGTTTTCAATTCCAAAGTGCAGTTTTGTGCCTAGTGAATAATGAATTGTGTTAATAACCTTTTAAAGATTGACTTTTCAAGGCTTTCGATTGAAGAAAAACTTCAAATTAAAACATTAGGCAGGTCCACGTCGAATTTAAATTTAACACAAAAAATGGAGAGAAAACAACAAAACAGATGTTAGTCCTATCGTTTTTCTATAGAGACTTATATGTTTATATTTTAGACAGAGTAGTTTCTTTTTATCACATGCTCTCTAAGAGGTTAAAAAGCGAGTTACAGTAGAGTCTCGTTAATCGGGACCCCGCTAGTCCGGACATCCGGTTAGTCCGGACGGACCTAAAGAAAACGAAAACAAATCGTCTTTAAATTTAAAAACTACTAAAATGTTTTGTTTTTATCCTAAATCAATTAGTAGATTAAAAAAGTATGCCTTCATTGTAGTAGTGAGACTGAAAAAGTCATTTTTATCATAAAAATATCGATTTTAATAGTTTTACCCACCTAAAACTTATTTTACAGACATTTTAAGAGATTTCGTTTAATCCGGACTTTCGGTGATGCAGACGGGATCCGGTCCCATCAAGTTCGGATTAGCGAAACGCTACTGTAGAAGTTATATACACAAGATCCGACTTTAAGAAATACATATCTGGGGCTATGAGTATTTTAACATTTTTGTTAAAAAACAGTTTTGAAGAAACTGTTATGGAAACATCGAGACTTCTAAATTGATTTTGAGGCACCCTTTATAATTGCATTAATGATTTTTGAGTAAAATCTACATAAAAATTAATGACGCATACGACATCTTTTTAAAGTGGTGACACGGCGCAGAATGTTGTCCAAATTCTGCAAAAATTACCCTTTAAAAGAATATTGTTTTGAAGCTGCGCTGAATCGGTGTACAAACGAGCAGTTTTTAGTGTTTATTAGCAATTACAGAGGACAGAGAGACAATTTGCCATGTGTTAACGCCACCACGCCAACGCTAACCGCATTTTCATTTACCGCGTTTGCGCTCCTGCATTGCCGTAACTTATGCATGAGTCTAATATTATGAAACCTTGATAGAATTCTACATTATCCACAGGGACATGATTATTTTGACAGTTTTCTCATAGATGAAAACGTAATTTTTACGTATAATCTATTCAGGATTGATTTGCCATCCAGCAGGCTGTTTATTTTTCTTAAGTTGCATTTATTAAATAATTATTATTTGATTGATTTCTAGCAATGTCAAAATGAAATTGCCCTGTTGCCAGCTCTAGGGTCCCCTACTTTTCTAAAATAATCTAGTAAGTTTAGAAATAATAAAACACACAATATACCTACTTAATTGTCAGAATGGTGAAAGTTATTAACAAAGTGACTAAACTGCAAATTGTGAAAGCTTTCAACCACTATAAAAGAGATAGGCCAGACTTCACACGATTTACCATTATAAATCGATTAACTGATATATTTGGGGTAAGCATGTATTATTTCTTAAATATGCAATTGTAAATTACTTGTATTTTTTAGGTGTCTGAGCGTTCTATAAGGGATATTTTATCACAAGGACAGGACGTTTTGAAATCATCCATTTGTAGTAAACGTGCTAAGACGGACGTTTTTTTAAATTACATGTTTAGAAAAGATTTGCAACGACAAATTTGGCAGTATCATCTGAAGAATGAACATTTTACTCTCGACAAACTCTTGGCTGACTCTCGCGAAAATTTGGAATACAAGGGGGGCAGGACTACTTTATTATTCAAAATTATTAAATCAATGGGTTACAAACACAAAATAATGAAAGGACACAAAATTTTATGTGAACAAAAACACGTCGTTGCATCCAAAATTAAATTTTTGAGACAATTTCTCCAATATCAAAATTCTAGTGAAAATGTGACATTCGTGTACCTAGACGAAACGTGGATCTACCAAAATCGATCCGCGAGTTGTCAATGGGTACACGAAACCGATTTTAAAAGTAACCCAGCCAAAATTAAAAGTGAGGGGAAGAGGTTCACGATTTTGCATGCGGGATGTAGTTTAGGCTTTTTGGAAGGGTGCGACATGTTACTAGACTCAAAGAACAACGACAGGGACTATCATAAAACTATGAATGGGGAAATTTTTCAAAATTGGTTGGTTAATCAGCTGATTCCTGCTTTGTACAAGTTGCAAGGAAAATTTGTCGTGGTTATGGACAACGCACCGTATCATTCAGTGCAGTTTGACAAGCCGCCCACATTTTCTTGCAAAAAAAGGTGTAGGGAGTTAATTAAACTTTTTGCAGCAGACGGAAATAAAAAATACGTGACTCACGAAATTTTGAAAAAGCGCAAATATGAGGTTCTTCGATTGCCTCCCTACCATTGTCAATACAACCCAATTAAAATGGCGTGAGGGTTTTGTAAGACCTATTACAATAAGCACATAAATTCGCAGCCAAAATCGAAAGACAAGGTTGCAAATTTATGGCCTGAGGCTCTTTCAAAATGTACCCCCGACATGTGGCAAAAATTTCTGTGAGCATTATGAAAAACTTATTTCGGAAGACTGGACAAAACATTTGGGAAATCTATCGTTTGAAAATATTCCTCCTTTTATTATTTCAATTGGGGAATCTGATTCAGAATCGGAGGGTGCCGATGATTCAGATACTTCTAGTAATATCATGAAGGTGGAATAGGGTGGGGGTATTCTTTTGGCATCTAAATTGTGAATGGGTGTTTTACAGTTTTTATCTCGCCCGAGAAAAACACTGACCTCAGTGGAATACGAACTTGGGTCTCTTAGCACCAGAGGCAAACAGTCAACCACTGGACTACCATAATATCAATTGAAACATGAGCGGCAAGGGCGTTAATTCTTCTTAATTTGCTGCAAGGCCTAATATATAGGATAACAAAGAATGGCGTGGAATATGTTCTGTATACATACGATTTGAGTTCAGAATTCTCGTGTAAAAAGAACAGCAATATGTATTTGGAACGTGTTACGACAACATTTAAATTATAGTTATTATTTTATTTATAATGAAATCATTATTATATCTAAGTATTATAAACCAATATTGATCAGATATAGGCGGACGTTAAATGAACAAACAAGCTCCACTGGTAACATTGTCTGTTTTCAAAAAAACATAACCTCCAGCAAGAAAAACTAGCATAACCCAACTTAATTAATTGACAAATTTCATTGATACCACACATTCCCCCAGATTTCCACAGCCTACTAAGTGGCAAATCAATCCTGAATAGATTATATTTGCGCTTGCCGACAGAATTTCTCACAAAATTCTGGTTAGTGTTATACATGCTTTCCAGAATTTTGTACAAGATCGCTACAATGGCTACAATGTCTATCAGCATGAGTTTAGTTAACGAAATTGATAATTTTGAAGAAAAAGTTGCGGACAAATTTATATCGATGAAAAATCGACGAGCAGAATTTCATTTTAAAAATTAAATGTGTTTGGGTGTGTTTTTGTTGTTAAGTAATTACTGGCTTGATGACTAAATTATATTATTATTTGAAAGCAATTTACAAGAATGGATTTTATAAACTTTTAACGTGTTTTTAAGAACTTCACATTCATTTCAGGTGAGTTTTTTCTTAAAATAACATACATATATTTTAGCCTTTAAAATTAAAATGCAGCCCTCCGTGTTGAAACCTCACCAGCCGCCACTGGCATTACATAAAAATAGCACAAAGTACATTGAAATGTGTAACTGTAATATTTACTAAACTATTACTAGAAAATGCAAATACTGCCAATGTAATTCATTTTACCTGATTTTTTAAGTCACGTATAGGTGGTGTACATTTGTACTGCGTGGCTTTATTAGGAATGTCTTCTGATTTAAAATTTAAGTAATGATGACAAGTCTCCACAGTTAAGTTACTTCCAGATTTTTTGGCATCTGCTATTAAAGGTAGAGCTTCCGCTGTTGAAAGGTGAACGATGTGGGTTCTAAGTCTAAAAATGATTATTATATATTAATAATTCTATACACTCTCTCTCTATAGCCCTTTGGTTCTTGAGAGAACGATGGTCTTTTCTCTTCTACAACTGTGGCATGCGTGTAAAGTAATATACACAAACAACCGTGCCTTGCACTTCTTCTACAAAGTAGGTAAGTGTTTTTGGCAGAAATATCTCCTTGGTTTCCCAATGCCTTCTGAGGGCAAACAGTCATGTAAAAATTCCTGGACCTAAGATGGACCTCAAGTACTTAAGTGCATGAACTACTCGCTGTCCCACAGAAATTCCAAATAATTACAAATGGCCGTAAACAAATAAAAATTCACATAACTCAAACAAGTTACATAGATTAGGTTACTATCACATACTAAAGATACACAATCTAAATGGTCATAGTTTTGTAAATGAGAGAATTTTCCATTTAAAATGGATAGGTAATCAATCATGTTACCTACCTGTACTGTTTTGTTAAGGCAATAATAGTTGAAATGGCTTTCAGTTCCATCGATGGTGGCCTTGATTTCAGAAATGTTTCATAGACTGTAGGATCACCTATAAAATTATTAATAAATTAATAACAGATGTGACTAATATTTTAGTTTAGATAATTGTCAGATTATTCTGCATTTTTAAAATATAACAAAAATAAATTAACATACCTTTTGGTGGAATATTCTCATCGATTTCAGCATGAAACTGTAACAAATAGGATTTTGCTGGTATTTTGCTTCTAGGGTACCACAAAAAAAAAAACTCACCGCTAACAAGGAGTTTGTTTTTTCCAAGGTCTTCATTGCAATTTCTATATCCCTTACGCTTACAAATGGAAATTCATCTACACCGGATGGACACATGAAGCATTTAAATCCTACCACTCCAGCGTTTACTAAATCTACCAATTCGCCCTAGAAAGAATAAAGACAGGTATTGCTTGCTTGCTTGCTTTGAAAAAGCGAGATCTAGGACGCGGTTTTCCAAGCTTCTCTATGCACTTAGGCCACATTTGGCCCATTGTACACCCTAACTAAGAATTTTGCCTATCTGGGGTAATTCCAACTCCCAGTTGTGATTTTTAACGTGTCACACATCGCAATGGCACGGGACCTACGGCTTTACTTCTTATCCGACAGAAGGCGCATTTTCAGATTTTTCCCCGCTAGAAAAATCGCGTCGACCTCAGCTAGGTTCGATCCCGCGTCCCTCGGATCTAAAGGCATATGCGCTAACCACTAGACTACCGAGGCCGGCAAGACAGGTATATACGAGAGGGTATTGATATCTAGTTAGCCTGGAAAGTTTCTAGTAAAGAAAAGTGAATATGGTTGATGATGATGATGTTTTATAAATAAGTTGTCAAAGTTTGACATCCATAAGTTGAACGATGATCAAACTGTGAATTTTTGAAAACAGTATGTTTGAGAAAAATTTAAAATTGAAAAATCGAGTTTCGGTCTGTTATTAAGTATTATTTTTGAAAGGGTTATCGGGCAAAGACATTTTTGCTGATATGATAGGAACCTTAGGTGATCAGTGTCCTGCATACGCCACTATTAAAAACTGGGTTGCGGAATATAAAAGAGGAAGATCAGATGTGAAAGATGAGCACCACCCTGGAAAACCAATTTCTGTGACCACTCCGGAAAACATTGATTCTGTCCATGATATGATTTTAGAAAATCGACGTGTTGGGATTAAGAATATTGCAGAAGCACTGCACATTTCCTATGGACGTGTGTGTCACATCATTCATCACGACTATATGAGGTATGAGAAAGCTTTCGGCCAAATGGATTCCAAGATGGTTGAACGTTGATCAGAAGCGCGTTCGAGTGACAACGTCAAAGGAAATCTTCCGCCGATTTTTTTTTAAATAGCTTACTATTACTTTATGGACGTTGCGCTAAATGTATAAGTCTTAAGGAGATTCTGTTGGATATATAAAATCTTGTTTTGAAATATTGTGGCGTTTTATATGGTAGGCTAAGTACTTAATCAATAACTCCTCGTACTTAGATATTATACAGTACGATTAAAAATTTGTATAATACACTGATTTTACTGAACAGCATATGGGGTGGTCTACCGAAAACGTAACAGGCGTGTTTTGTGACATTAAACCTCAATTTTTCGAAAAACGCCCGAGCACGTCAACTGATTTGCAAGGGGGACATATAACACGGCTGTTTCCATTCACTTATCTTCATCCTTAAAATTGGGTTGATTTTTACTATTTGAAAGCTCTATAAATTTGTTGTACATTAGTGTTTTTATTTTTGGATTTCGAGCATTAGTCATCATCCTGTCTGCAACTCATACACAATTCCCCAATCCGGCTTGCAATCGTGGGATCTTAATGCTAAAAACCTTCTCTGGAATTTTTGTTGTTCGAATTCGACGTTAAACTGTAGATCCCCCGTGTTTCTACCTTAGCGCTGAGGAGAAACACGTGACAGAGAATAGACCGATGCCCAGCAGTGGGACAAAAAGGCTGTCGATTATGATGGAATGATTAGACGGCATTGATTGACCATACGTTGGTGTAAACATTTGAATGTTGTGCTTTATGTTGGCGTCAGGCCATATTTAGTAGTAGTCGCGGCTTTCTGAATATTTATACCGGTTTATTCGATTTCAGAAAGAGTTGAAATAATTGCGATTTTCTTCGGTAACAATTAATATGCCAGTTGAAGCGCCGAATTGTTCAACCAGCAACATGCAGATAAGCATGGAATTGGGCTACATTGTTGTCGATCCTACGTTGAGTACAAGGCAAATGGCGATTGTATCTGGTATTAATTGAATCAGTATTCAGTGAATATAGAAACCCCACAAATGGTATCCCTACAAGATTCATTTGTTAGAATTCAATGAAGACGACGTTGATGGCCGTTTGCAGTTTGCAATTTTGTGATCAAACATTTTTTTTTAACATCCATTTTTTCGACGAATGCGCTTTATTCGTAAATAGTACAGTCACTCGCCATGATTGTCGCTATTGCTCAAATTCTAGTCCGAGGATATTACACGAAACACATACTCAACACTCCGAAAAATTAAATGTTTGAGCTCGTATTTTTGGTGATCGTCTCGTACTTGGAATTGTTACAAGACAACATTGATACAATGTTAACTGATATTTCAATAATGATGATCATTATTTCGAAAATCATTTGATATTCCAACAGGACGGAGCTTCCTACGCATTACGCACTGGCTGTTCGACAGTATTTGGATCGAAGGTTTCCGGATAAATACATTTGAAGAAGAGGCGCTACTAAATAGCCCGCGAGGTCGCCAGGTTTGTCCCCGGTAGATTGATTTTTGTGGGGTCATTTAAAGAGTAAAATTCACGCAAACCAACCCAATTCTTTACAAGATTTACCACAGTGAATGCCAATCACTCCAAAAATGCTTTAGAATGTGCGACGACGTTTCGAACACAACTTTTATTGTTGTATGAACGCTAGTGCTGCTTATTTCTAACATTCCCTACATTTAAACTTGGACTGTTTTTTCGCGGGAACTAATGTCCGAAATCCAAAAATATAACACTACTGGAAAGCAAATTCAGCGAGCTTTCGAATGGTATATCCTCTGATACCCCTAGCCATTTAAAATTCTTTGAGCGAGTCATCCCAATTATGGGGTTGAAGATATATGAACGGAAATAGCCGTATTACACGTACCCCTGGCAAATTAATTTAGAATGTTTGGGCTTTTTCCGAAAAACCGACACATCTGTTTCGTTTTCGGTGGGCCACCTTGCATAATAGGTCATTTGTTCCTTGTTTTGAAATTCATATTAATATTTCAAAACAATTGTCACAATTTCAAGGGGATTTATTTGAGCTCAAACATATAATATGCCTCATTTTAATCATATTTCCTTGATTATATTTGCAGAAACAATAAGTACATATGTTTACAGCATATGGTTAGGTTTGTAAAATTCCATCCGCTTTGCAACAAGTTTATAAAGTTTACCATTTAAAATATGCGGCAATAACTTGGATTAGTTCGGTATTATTACGAAACTCCTGTTACAAATAAATTTATTCTTTGTCTTGAATAAAGATAAAAATATTCCTTGGTATTTCTAACTCTTAAATTAAATTACACAATAATGGCATTATACTTAACATTTTTGTTTGCACCCAAAGGATTAATAAATCCAAAAAGGCAGATGTGATTCTTTAAATAAAAATTATTACTCTGCGGATATCCAAAAGTTTATAGAAAATCGTCCAAAAAATGAAATATTGGATCTTCGCATCAAGTATGAAGGATTCATTAAACCATTATACACATACAAGAGGTTCCCATCCCACCCTAAGCTTATCTCGGCTGAGCACATTTCGTGCTGAACACGGGTCTAACATGTCCCACCCTTAAAAACCCCCCTGCCTCAACTACAACTAAAACACCACAAACACCCTGGGAAAGTGCAGGAATCGAACCTAAGCGACTATGGTAGAATAACTCTGCAGTCAAGCGCCTCGGCCGCTATTCAATATAAGTGTTGAGTAGCGGCCGTAGTTCTATTAAGGTAGAATTTTTATGATTGCTGCTACCTGATTTCCTGGAATAACTCCACCCCAAAATGCCACATCTACGAATGTTTTTCCTTGGGCAGCCCTAAGTTTCTCCCGAAAATTGTCTAGGCTCGTCACAGCAGGAATAGAATTTCTGAAAACAAAATATAAAATAATAATACAGGCTTTTTACGTAACTAGGGCAAAAGTATATGCCCGAAATATAATCTATTGTGTTTGTTGCTAATTTTTCAAGATATTCATGAATCTAAAAATAGTATGGTAAACAACTTCAATGTTAATTTTTACAGATAATTACTTTACTATTTTACTGGGGATTTAATTTTGTTTATGACGGCTTACGATAAAAGTATATTTACTTCTGATAATAATGTTAAGTTTGCAAATTTGTAGTCTGTTAGAGAGGAAGAAAAAGTTAAAATAATCTACACTTTTTTTTATTTTCGGCTGATTTATTACAATATTTGTTTCTTTAATATTTCAAAGTTGCTTTTGCTTATATGTCTTCGTTGATTGGTTACGAATTTTCGTAAAAAATTTTTTCAAATTTCAAATTTAAACACTTGACAATGCACTACAAATCTACGCCCGTAGAAAATATTTTTATGTATTGTATATTTTTCTTTGGTTCGTTTATAAAAATTACTTACAAGGGCATGTCAACTATTGTGGTGATTCCCCCAGCAGCAGCAGCTTTTGTTGCCGTTTCAAATCCTTCCCAATCAGTACGCCCCGGTTCATTTACGTGAACGTGGGAATCTATAATTCCTGGCATAATCACATATTCACCTACATCGATTACCTAAAACAGAATGGTCTAAATCAGTATTTATTTAAACGAAATGCAGCTTTTTTCTCATAAAGCCAGTCAGTAAAACCCGCAGTCGACGGTACAGATATTTAAAATTAGTATAAACATAAAACGATCGCCACTGTCGTCCAATGGTTAGAGAACTGGGCTCCGGTGGGGAAGGTCGGGAGTTCCAATCCCTGGCGCGATGCCAATCGCTTTAATAATTGGGTTCCTGCGTTCAAATAGGGGATAATATTGCGGTTGTTTAATGCGTGATGCCCACCACACTACCGCGTGTAATGAATTTTGCACAAGGCAATCAGGGGTGAGAGCAAGGACACGGGAGCTCTGACTGTGCGCCTTGCAAGACAAACTCCTTCATGGGGTGTAGTGCCTCACCATTATTACTATAAAAATAAAGACCTTGATTCTTGATTTGTATTATTTCCAACAAAAGCTATTTATATGTTCTATTGTTTGCAAATATTTTAATTACGTTTGGTATACTAATAAACATTCGCCATTTTACTTATCTGTATTTTTTGTGCAATATAATGTATTTGATTTGGTACCTACCTATGCAACTTAGGTTTTATAATACTCTGTATAATAAATGAGAATATTCTTCACTTACGGCTGACCCTAAAATTGTGTGATTATACCGCTGGATGACATCATTCAAATCGGTGAACAGCCTACAAATGTACTGAATAATAACAAATAGGAATATTATTAGTTAAAACTATCAATGCAACACAACAAGATAAAAAAATAAGGTGTTGCATTCATAGAATATTCTTCTTTTTAGAGTGCTTTATCTCTTACGAGACGTAGCGATGTCGTCTCCTATGCCTGTGTTGCGCGTTTGGAGTGTCACAGACATAATAGAATATAGTAGAGAATAATCAACAATCTACTAATATACAGTATCCTACAAAAAAAGATTTTTCTAGCGAACGAAACGTTCGTCTTTGAGTGCATATCTAACATTTCCATACCGTGTAATTATTATTTTTCAGACACTACCAATCTAAGCGTGAAGCGTAGCCCGCAGGTACAGCTAGCTTTTATATTAATCTACGTGCCTTATATATTTTTAGAATTGGTAGCATATTATACAGATACGCGTTCTAAAAAACAGTATAGTTTACTAAAAAATTAAAACATTGCCATACACCGAAAATTAGTACAGATTAAAAAATAGAGAGAATTGTAAAGAGGATGATGTAGCAAATAGTATACATCCTAAAAGTAGTATAAATACAAACGGTGATCCGAAAATACATACTTACTTTAAATTTGGTATTAGCTAACGTACATAATGTTATAATAAACATCTGAAGAAATTCTGTAAAGTACTATTTTTCAATTTATGTATAAACCTGCATATTCAGGTCTATCAACACAATTTTGAGGTTGTTAATGTAAAATTTTGGATAATTCGGTGTATTGAATTCAAATCTCAGGACTAAAGAGGAAGTCGCACATCCGGAAGAGTTAATATTTTTACCATACACTAAAAGCACTATGGACAAGATATGACATATTCTGAGAAGGCACAGCATAAAAATAGTCTTTACGATTAAAGTAACGGTTTTCGATTACGCAAAGATCAAACATCATGCCTAAAATCAGCCGGCATAGACAACATTCGTTGTTCCTGTTGCAAAAGCTATATCGCACAAACTGGGCGTTCCATTACGTTAAGACTATGGAAAGGTAATTATAAACATAAGCGCAGCACAAAATCGGCAATAGCAGAACACAGCTGTGTAACTTGCCACAAAGTGTATTTTGAAAATGCTCTAGTACGTGCTCAAAATTCCCTGTTATTTTTCAAGAATCATACGGGAAGCAATTGAAATTGAGAAGTAACCCAATAATATCAACAGAGAAGATGGGGTTCAGACATGGTAAAGCTTGGACACCGGTAGTTCCCCTCAAAAGTTTCAAACATACGACAGTCCCACTGTTCTGCTCAGCCGCACCCGATCCCGCCTAAAGATGACGCCTAACCAAAACTACATATTTTTGTACGATTGGCTCAAAGGGGTTTAAATACCTCGGCATTTTTTAAGGTTTATGGTAGTGTAAAAATAATTGATGGGGTTACATTAGTATTTCCAACAGAACATTTTGCTCAATTTAAATGAATCACGTTATCTGTGGACTAAGATGATGTGTCGCTAAGGTAGATATGCAATAAGACCACTTAATATACAGAAGCTTTATTTGTGAAACTAGATAAGTTTTGAATTTTTAATGAGCTACTGTACAAAACGAGGCTAGAAATATTATAAAGGTGCTTCTTTATTTTATTTATGATATTACAGTTACTAAATGCGGTGCATCTTGTAGATATGACTTATGCTTTCATACAGTGTGTACCACTTAAGAGTGTAACACCCTTATATATTTGTTAGTTTTTACCCTATTTGAACCAACATGTTCTCAAAGGTAGAATACATTATGGTCTGCTTATGGCTAAAAAGCCCCATTAAAATGTAAAATTATTTTCCATGCCAAAATAAATGGAAAAAATCAAAAAGACGTTTTTGCAGTTAGAAAATCGTGCTTTAGCAATTTTGTTTGAAATAAAACGTAAGCAACAACTTGACAGCTTACGTTTTATTTGGAACAAAATTTGGCAAAGCACGGTGTTTTAAACTATGTATGAGACTTTAAATTTAACCTTTTTGAACAATTGTGAACAATTTTCATTAGTAAAATTTTCCGACAAAAATGTCTAATATGATTATTCCATTTATTTTGGTATGGGATGAGGCTTTGCGTCTGAAAGGGTGAATGGTTTTTTGGCCCTAAGTAAACCGTAATGTATTCTATCTTCGAGAATAGTTTGGTTTAAGTGGGATAAAAAGTAATAAAGATATAAAGGGTGTTGCACAGTGAGAAGCACTGTATATGCAACCAACAATACAGCGTGTCAGCTGTAATGTTGGATGCCTATGTAAAATAATAAATACCATTTCAAATAGTTATTTACGATATATGCATCGTAATGTGGAATTTTACGATATGCGATGGAAAAATGGTCCAACCAGCCGAAGGCAAGTTGGATAATCCATCAAGTATCGTAAAGACACATTACGATACAAATATTGTACTATGGTTTATCTACTTTCATAATTAATTTAATATATACAAATATTTTTGTGTTTGAAATTACATAACCGTAGTTACGAAGTTGTTTACTTTTTTTCGCAAACGTTCTAGTGCCACTCCAAGTTGCAGTGTAAGGGCAAGAATGAGTAATTCAGAGGAAAGTTTGCCTTCTGATATAGAATTTGCTATGGATACATTAATTCCTGCCAAATCTAAAGAGCGTTACGAGATAGCCTACAAATATTTTGAAGAATAGTCAAGAAAATTCGTGAAGTCTCTGAAAAGGTGGTCCTTGCCTACTTTGCTGGTATTTTATGTTGCGGACGTTGGTGTTGATTAAGAAAAAGATTGATATTAGTCAATATCATCAGGTTGTGGCTTTCTTGAAGAGAAAGTCCAGAAGGATACCGACTTACAAAATCGTGTATTTTTTGCAAAGAAGAGATACATCAATATTTTAAGGAAATGAATTATAAGGATTTCTTATTTATGAAGGTAAATTGGTTCTTAAATAGTAAAAACCGATCTCAAACTTATTATGCTTTCAAGTTGTTTTGATAGTTGGAGTTTTTGGTGCTTGTCGACGCTAGATCACAAATTTGATGAGACAAAACGTTCAAGATGAAGGAGAATTTATCAGGATCACTTTGCCGAATTCAAAAACTAAAATTAGGCGGGAATTTGCCATAATAGAAGGAAATATTCAGGGAATAAGTTGTTTGGATTTATTTCGAAAATATAAGGATTTGCGTCCCAGTCAGACCAAGCACAATAAATTTTTTCTTACCTACAGGGGAGGTATGTGTACCCCGCAGCTTGTTGGAGTGAATACTATCGGAGGAATTCCAAAGAAAATCGTTACTGCATTAGGATTAGCTGAACCAGCAAACTATACACGACATTGTTTTCGGAGATGCTAAGTATCGTTATTGGTAGATGCAGGGGCAGATATGCATACTCTCAAGCGTCATGGAGGCTGGAAGTCTGACAGTGTTGCAGAGGGATATGTTGAAACATGAGTAGAAAATAATTGCAACGAAAATAATGGGCCCTTCAGTTACTGTGGGTTCAAAAAATAACGTCATGGTGGAAGAACTCAGCTTTAACTTGGGAACAGCCTCTGGATTTAATTTTGAAAATGTTTCAAACTGTGGAATTTATATTAATAAATAATTGCAAACATTTTTTGCAAAATTTACTATCTTTACCACACTAGCGCTTTAAAGAGATTTATTACGCCAATAGTGCGGTAAAAACTGTCACTATGACACTAAAAAGATTCTGAAATGTGGCAGATAAAATACTATACAGGTTACTTCTAAATTTTAGGTGGCTTTTCAATGTATGAGAGCCAATTTTTATCTGTGAGTTTTGGTTTAAGCTTAAAATGTCGTTACAAGGAAACCCATTATAAATGATTATTCGTGAACTTTTAATTTGACTTTTGAGACACCCATTTATTTTCCAGTGAAATCTCTCCATAGCGGACAATCTCTGTTAAGGAGGGTTTCCCTATGTTTAATTAAATAGTAGATTAATTTGTTATGTTCATTTGATAGTGCCACTTCATTTGAATTAAACTCTTATTTTAATTGCCGCTTCATAGGAATCAAAATTCTATTTTAATTGCCATTTTCAAGTCGGTCGTATATTATTTTTTTAAGATTGAGTTATAGGAGACCAATTTCGCAAAGCCGTGTAGTTTCGTATCGCTGTTTTCACCGTGGGGTGAACAGAAGTATCAACAAATGTCGGATTTAAAAAAAAACACGCTGGAATTTTAACCCTTGAAAGGCAATTCATTGCGAATTCGCCGATTGCCTTTGGCGGATTATTATCAAGCCCATTTGTTGTTCCTGCACATGTGACGTTGCTGCGACGAACTAGGAAGGTTGTGCAGCGAAAATTTCGTCTCGAAATTTCCCGAACATCGTCTACCTTTTTTTTCCGGACCGGACACCCCAAACTGTGCCTGCAGATTTTCCTGCATCTTGAAACAATTGCCGATTAATGTTTTGTCTTCGCCTGACCCTGGGCGCTTTCTGCGAATTTACGTGTCAAATTATTCCAGAATTATTTCACCATATTTCGCAATGCAGTGTAATCTTTTGGCCCAATGCAGGTTCGCGCTGCATTTAGTTAGGCAATCGAATTTCCACCTTCGTTCGACTCCGGTCTACCAATTCTATCTGCGGGGACCGTTAATAAATCAAGTACTGTAGGGGCGGCTTATTTTTTCGATGGGTACCCATCGCGTGTAGATTCGTATCGCTGTTTTCACCGTGGGGTGAACAGAAGTATCGACAAGTGTCGGATTTAAAAAAAAAACACGCTGGAATTTTAATCCTTGAAAGGCAATTCATTGCGAATTCGCCGATCGCCTTTGGCGGATTATTATCGAGCCCACTTGTTATTCCTGTACATGTGACGTTGCTGCGACGAGCTAGGAAGGTTGTGCAGCGAAAATTTCGTCTCGAAATTTCCCGAACATCGTCTACTTTTTTTTTTGGACCAGAAAACACCCCAGATTGTGCTTGCAGATTTTCCTGCATCTTGAAAACACCCCAAAATTGTGCCTACCTGTCTCTACTCCATTCATTGAAAGGCAAGGTAAAAGAACTAATTTTTGTGTTGTGAAAAAACCTTTTACGCGTTTAACTTTCAAAATTCAAGGGATTGAACCCTTCTTTTATGCGACAAAAAGCGACCTTCAGTCGTCAGTTGTCATTTTCTTTTCCTACTAGTTGTAAAAAGCAATTATATATTGTATTATTCTTGTAAATTCCGACGTCACTGGCCACGTAGATTTGTTTGGAGAATTTAAATACCGTGCGTCAGGGGCGGCGAGTTTCTTTTCTTGAACGTTCAATTAATCGTTTGTAGTATTGAACTATAATATCACCATTTGCTGTCATTTTTGTAATGTGTCATTTCCAATAGTTTAATTATATGTGTTTTGAAATTTATCACGTCTTTATTTTTGTGTATTTTGTATTTGTGTGTGCATGAACTTTGTAAGCTTTACAAACAGGAGGGAGGCACAATAAAGGTGAGTCGATCCCCGTAAGCCGCTGGCCCTCGTCCTTCCACGAGAACCCGCAATCTGCTGTGATTTGGAAGGTGGCGCCCGTTTTTGACATACCGCTGTAGGCCTTTTTCCACCTATCCTGTTGCGGGTCGACGAAA
Organism: Limonius californicus; assembly: GCA_014611495.1. Lineage (NCBI taxonomy): Eukaryota > Metazoa > Arthropoda > Insecta > Coleoptera > Elateridae > Limonius > Limonius californicus. The sequence continues at coordinate 12,375 of JABXWE010010642.1, read as the reverse complement.
AAGCTCGTTTGACCCGTAACAAATTTTAAATTGCAATATTAAGTATATCTTATTAATTCTAAAATTATCCCATATTTTCATATCACCATACAAAGAAAGTAACACTATTAGAGGAAGAAAAATGATAAGTTGTATTAAATAAAATCTTTTGTGATATCACAGTTCATGCAAAAATAACATACTGAAAGCATGTAAATCACAATTCTACATACAAATTTGCTTCGTAACATTTATAGTTTCTGCAATTACAAGTAATAGCTGTAAATCGGTGTTTAACATACTGTTTAATACTTAATAAAAGATTCATTTTAAGTACAATTTAGTTCTGATTTGTTTTTTATTACATATTGAGTTGAATCAATAAAATTTCAAATTTAATTTGCACGTAGGACGTTTCGTTTCTTTCAAAATCTTCTGTCGGCAATGCAGACTGAAACATGATCGGTTTTTCTCAGCGTGTTCTGGCATCAATTGCGTAACTATTGAACTTGACACATCCGCGTTTCAGTGTTAAGTTCATTTACCGTTTAGTTGCAGTAAATAATGAGAACGATAACGTTATCACGTACATGGACCTTAAATCTGTCATAATTTCTTAAGAAAAATCACACGCTCATGGTTTGAAAGCAGTAAGTGCGATCAGAAAAACCAAAATTTCTTACCTCAATTTCCTTGTAAGTCCTGTAAATGCCCGTTTCGGCCTTGCTCAACACCTTCAGTATTTTCCCATCTTTTCCGACCAATATTCCGCCATTCAGGAACTTATTTTCCACGATTATGTTCGTGCTGATAAAGAGCTTCGTCAGTTCCATGTTGGAGACAGAACACCAGCCTATTCTTTACGGTGTCAGATTAATTATAAATTCGAATAACAACTTAATCAAGCGGCAAACATACAACAGACGATAAATTTATCACTGCCGCGTTTTTACTGAATTCTCTCTTCTGTTATCGGTAGTTTGAAATTTTTTATACTATCGCTATCAGTAGTTATTTAAAGTCTGTTTTGTTTGCTTATATAATGAGTAGTTCTTTCTAAATTAAGCTTTAGTAAAATTTCATTTTTTAAATTAAGGTAAATTCAACTTACAGATTAAGTTGGAAAGCCAACAAATGCGGCATCGGAATACTGCAAGTGTAAACTGTGTTTTCAATTTGAGCCATTGCTGGTCTTTAACTAATTTTTTACTTGTGGATTTGTGTAAAATTCCACTAAATCACTGATAGGAGTAGGTTGATTTCTAATATTTAATAATACCATGGAAGGGTAACGATGTGTTACCGTTCGTCGAATGGTTGCAACGACTACTACGTGAAAGTATGCTTTCAAGTGTTTACAAATAAAATAATGTAACTACATCGAGAGAGTTAAGTGGAAAATTAAAGCGATAAAAATGTATTTCGAATAATGCCTCGATAATGGGTCATTGACATCACCGACACCTGTGGAGCTAAAATTACAACGCTACTAGATTTAATTTTAAATTTTGCACGAACTACTTTATTTTTACATATTTTACATACATTTATTGTAATATTGTTACATCTGCATAATGCAGGTCATGATATTATTAAACACTGCACAACGTAGTGAAAACAGATCACTATTTGTACTCTTTGGTGAGCCACGATTTTACAAGTTCAATTTGACTGGACACACTAGCTTTGCTTGTCCCCCCAACGGCCGTATACTGTTCGACGCTGTTTTCGTAGTTCCAAACCTTCGCGACGTCGGCGTCGAAGTGCTCACTGAAACGAGACAAATTACAAATTTCAGGGAACGCACCTGAAGTTCACAACTACTGGCAAAAGATGTCATTTAAAACAACATTCTAAAGCGAGGCGTTCAAACTGCAGTGATTTAATTATTCTGTTTGGATTTACCTTATAGATTTGAGTTCTTCGAGGGTTAGGTCGTGCATGAAAACGCTTCTCCTTTCAGCTTCCGCAACCACTTTTCCGGCTAAATGGTGAGCTTCTCGGAATGGGACGTTCTTTTTCACCAAATAATACGCCAAATCTGTTGCTAACATTTCGAAACTTAAAGCATCTCTGCAGGTGTTTGCATTAACCTGAAATGTCAATCAGCCGTTTAAATAGAGATATACAGGGTGGTTCTAAAATGGCGAAAAATATACCGTGTAGGTCGTAATAATACTATTCTTAATTTTCTAAAGTAGTCTTAGACCCCTTTCAGACGTGGATACAGAATGCGAGATACGGTATGCGGGTTACAGAATCGCGGTGAAAAATAGGTAGATACTGTATCGGATACGTAGGGCCAGTGCAACGCCATTATGGACGTCGAATAAACAACGAGAATATTCCAGAAGCTATTTACCTCGTACACTTAAGTTACATTCACACAAGGATCAGAAGTGTCTGAAGTTTTTACGACAGTAAAGTTTGTTGTTTAGTGCCATCTACTTTATTCTAAATTACACAGAAATGGTTATTAGAAAATTTTTTTGTAAGAATGATAAGTATTGACGTTTATTTGGGTATCTACGTTTGCATGTGTTATGCCGCGACCATACCAACGTTTTTATTTTTGCAGTACATTTAAAACGGAAGAAAAGTACCAATACCGGCAGCACCAATGAGGGCAAGGAAGAACAACCACCCTCTGCTTCGGACACTATGACTACGAGCCTTTCTTCTATGGTTCAAACCACGGTGCCAGACAATGAAAGCAAAACTGAAGACGACGGTTGTCATGAAGATGATATTGGAAATATCGTCGGTCTGGCGACCACTACGGCGGTTAATAAGAAAAAATATATTCTGGAAAATGGCTGGGTACCTTCGAAGAATTACGATTTTGCGCCAGATGTCAAACACCTCAAGAGGAGGTTAGCATGGTTAGCTCAAGCCGTCAACCAGCATGATGAGAGGTGGTTGGGGTTCTTTCATTATCAGACCTTTCACTAAGTAGAAGGATATGCACGATTATTGCAAAACACATGTACAGACCTAGGGGCATAAGGCTGTAATGGAATCTGCAAAATTGTTCATGGAGGCCGTTCCAGTGGATATCTTACTCCTGTCCTCAGTTGTTTCCTGCGTCATTTTTTCCGACACACATGATTGACCTCTCAGAGGCAAAAATCTGGATGAAGGCGTACTTATAGACTTATGCGGTCTACGCATCGAAAAACACCATTTTGAGCATGGACCGAAAAACGCCTCATACCGATTATCTATCATACAAAATGAAATAATTGATCTATATGGCACTACAGTCAGGGAACAAATCGTCACAACGATTAAGGAAGCTTACGCTTACAGCCGCAGATATTTCGGGAGAAGACCAGCTGTCTATTGGATTACGTCTTCCATGGAAAGGCAAACACAATAAAAGATTAATTTTTAGGCTTTGTAGGTGCTTCAAAGGCTTAGTGCCAGAAGTATTGCCAAAGCCATTGAAGATTTTGTGAAAAATTTCAACCTAGACTCTGATAAGTGTGTGGGATTCAACTTCAACGGATGTTCCACCATGTTTGGGAGAGAAGGGGGTGCGCAGGCGATCTTGCGACAAAAATACAATAGAGCCTTGTATTTCCATTGATCCTCGCAAAAGCTAAACCTTGTCGTGAACGACTTAAATGATATCCCAGAAATTCGAAACTGCGTTGGAACTATCAAGGAGATAATCATATTTTTTCGCGAGTCCGTTTTACGACGCAAGCTTATTGCGAACATTTCTAAATTGTGTGAGACTAGATGATCAGAAAAGTATAAGAGCATCTTTGTTTTGAAGGATCATTTTGTCGATATTGTTGAAGCATTAGAGACATTAGCTGAAGAGGGTAATGCAGCAACAAGAAAACATGCATATCAAATGCATACAGCGGTGTGCAAATCTTCATTTGTTATGTCAGTAGCATTAATTGCGAAGTATTCCTCTATACTGGAACTCGTAGCAAATACACTTCACTTGAAGGCACTTGACATATGTAGTTAAAGCTAACCAGCACATTCAAGTTATTCTGGTCGTGCTAAGACAGCATCGGGAAGTTGTGGAGAACGTCACAGCTGACGTTTTGAAAGAAACATCGACATTGCAAAGCATTTGAATGTTGATATAACCGCCACTCGCGTTGCTGGCCGACAAATGCATAGAAGCAACCCTCCAGCCGGAAATCCATCCGAATTTTGGAGAAGGTCTTTAATAATTCCTTAGTTGGATTCCATCATATCATCTTTAGAAGATGTTTCATTGGAGGAATGGAATGAAAGTACTTCATCTTGTGCCATTTTTTACAATTTGGAAGGCATTGAAGGCGAAAGGGAATTGTGGTTCAAAATGTGGAATGAGGTAAAAGAAGCGCCAGATATCATCGAGGTTTTAAAAAAGGGCGAATGGTTTTTTCCAACCATTAGAAAAGCGCTACTGATTTCGCTTTCACAGCCCTGCACAACAAGCACTATAGAGCGTTCATTCAGATCCCTTCGCCGAATTAGAACATGGCCTAGAAGCACTATTGGTGAAAATAGCTTAAATGGGTTAGCCATGTTAAGCATTCATCGTTAATGGGTTTTGCAAACAAGGAACAATTAGTGGAAGCTTTAGTTAGAAAATTTACAAGTAATCCTCGCAAGCTACTGTTCAAAAATTAAGCATTCCCAAATTCTTTCCCGGGGGGCTCCGTCAAAGACTTTGTTCAGATCTATAAAACATAGGTACAGTTTGGTGTTGTGGGATAGCTGTTTTTCTACAATTTGCCTTAAGCAGAATACATATTAGGTCTACCGTTCCTCTTTTAAGCCTAAATCCACATTGGTTGTCTTCGATCGTTGTTTCTAAACATTGCCTTAGTATTTTTTCCAGGATTATTTCATTGACTTCACTGGTAGCACTCAGTAGCGAGATTCCTCTATACTTTTCACACTTTTTGGCGCCCCCTTTCTTAAATATTGTTAAAATAATTGCTATGGTCCAGTTTCTTGATATGCGTCCTGTCCTCCATGTCATATTGAGTAGTTCATGCAGGCATGCCATTCCTACTTCTCCCATATATTTGACCATTTCGGCTTTCATATTGTGTCCAGCTGCCTTTCCATTTTTGAACCGTTACATATACCTTCTCTTGCGTCAGCACATCATTTATTTCTGTTTCATTATTACCACTCCCATTATGGTTCACTACTCACTTACTCTCCGTGTCTTTTTCTTCTTGTAGCGCTTCCCAGAAAGTGACTTTTATTTCTTTTAATTAGTATCTGAAGGTCTATATACCACTTTCTAGTTGGTTTTTCATATTCTCCTTCTTTCACGTCCAGTCTGATCAATCTGTCATTGATATATTGCCATCTTTTTATGTATTTTACGTATAGTTTGTTTATATTATTCCCACTCCAGTTTTTTACAATACGTTTGGTATTTTGTATTGACTTTAAGATATAGGGGTCAAAGCGATAGTGCATGCGTACCCCACGACTCTGCTTCTAGTTAGCATCGCGGAGCATCTCGTACGCAACTCCTACTATCACATTCACTGGGGGAACGCTGCTAACCGAGCAACCTTAGTGGAGACCAGGGAACGTACTAGAGACTTGGAAACTAACCTAGGTGGAAGGATAAAGTCGGGCTTAAAGAAGAGAAGGAGATGCTCCTCCGAAAAGGGGGTTGGGTGCGGGACCGACGACCCCACTCCGTAAAAAAAACTTAAGTTAAAAACATTACACAACAAACCTGCCGGACGAGAAAAACAAGACAACATAAGCAACGAAAGGAGGTTAAAGATTTGGTATTTGCGACGAGGAAGGCTTAGAAAGCGGTGGATCGAAGACTTCGAGGAGGATTTAAGACCTTTACGAATAGGAAGATGGAGAACAAAAGCGGAAGACAGGAAGAAATTGTAGACTTTTGTGGAGCAAGTCAAGGCTCTTTAAAGGGCAGTCGTGCCAAGACGAAGAAGAAATTTTAAGATATCATTAGGTCGTAGTGCTAATGTGCTATGAGATTTGCAACACCTAAAATGTTATTATAATTACAAAGAGAAGTGATTCAAAAAACCCAACTTCGTGTTTTAGATTTAAAGAAACTGCTACATCTGCTTCTGATTCGAGATAGACACTTTGGCAGAAAGACCAGTGTAAGAGACCAGATGGTAGAGTTAAAGTGGAAGCGCAGTGCGTTATACAGGTAGGTGGAAATAATGAAGAATGGGTATAGTTGAAGGCGTCCATTTTTATTCTTATCAAACTTTGAAGACCAAAAAGCGTTAGGTTGTATGAGTAAACAATAAAAAGTAATCCTTTGTGTAATGATTGTGCTGGGCGATACCCATAAGCGATGACTCGGTCTAAAAATTGCTCATATTGTTGATAGTTTATCCTCGACACTAGTAATGGTATTTAGACAATCTGGATTAAGTAAATAAGTACTAAGCAGTTTCCGGGGTAGTTACTGTTTTACCAGTCAGGTTCTAAAATTGAAAAAAGAAAAACGAACACGCCAATAAAATATCATCATAACAATATCGCCGACGCAATTTTATTATTTAATGTTTCAGTTTACGTATTTGTTCAATAAGGTATTCCTACAAACCTTCAATGTATTCAGAGTTCCTGTGGCAACCTCCAGAATTGAAGTTAATTTATCAAAAGCATTAAACATGGCCTCTTTGTCACCCTGCAAATCTTTGTTGTAAGTTGAAGGCAAGCTTTTCAAAACCATCATGAAACCGCAGCACTGAAAATTAGTTCCTACACTTCAAGGAAGCAGAATTTTGTTTATTATACCTGTCCATGTATATTTGCCCCTATACCTCTAATAAGTTCCAAAGCATCGGGGTTTCTTTTCTGGGGCATCAAACTACTTCCAGTTGAAAATGCTTCATCAATGACTACGAAATTGAATTCCTTTGTACTGAAAATTATTAAATCTTCGGCAAGGCGACTCATGTGTACTCCAACTAATGATGCCCAGAATAGGAATTCGGCTAAAAAAGTTCACAATCATAATGATGAATATAATAGGGGTTATGTCTAAATCTTACACGTAAGATTATTTACAAAAATATCTAATAATGAATATTTAAATTAATTTTCAGCAGATTTGTGGATTCCTAATCGTAGCGTAAGTAAATATTTATATTATATTTATATTATATATTTATATTATACCTATTTATACTACAAAGGCTAGCCGTTATACTTTTTATTAAGACTAGCCGAAAAAAAACAGCATTTCTACTATATTATACGAGATCTGGCAATATAAACTATTCAAAAATGCATATAAGTTTGTATTTGGCGGCTAATGGTGGTCTATTATTGATAAGAAGCGGCAATGTTTGCTGTTAAAAATCAACCTTTCGCGCCTTAGAGAAACAGGTACGACTGCAAGAAGGCCTGTAAGTGGATCTTTTTGCATCACAACACCTCGTGAGTATCGACTTCTGGTAATTAATGCAAGAATGCACCCCTTTTCAACTGTTCGACATCTACAACAAGTACTCCAAAATGCCACAGCAAATCGAGTCTCCGACCAAACTGTGCGAAATCGATTGTTTGATGTAGGACTTACCACATACCGCCCTCTGAGATGTCCTGCAAGAACTGTGGCTCAACGAAGACGAAGACGGTCAAGACGTAGGCTTCAAGAAGCGACACCATGGGATGATATACTGTTTTCGGACGAGTCCAGATATTGTCTGAGCAATGATAACCGGCGTCAAAGAGTATATCGTAGTACCGGACATCGTACCTTACGCCAGTATACCCAACCAGTCGTTGCCTTTGTTGGTGGTGGTGGTCTTATGGTATGGGTTGGAATTTCTTTAGGGTGGCGTGCTGACCTCCATATCTTCAATGGTACACTCACGGATCAATGTTATGCCCAAGAGTTTATTATGGACCATGTTCTGAACCATTGCAACGCTGTTGGACGGGAATATTTTGTTTTTATTGACAACAATGGAAGGCTGCACCGTGCTCGGGTTGCTTTAGAGATGCTTCGAGATGAGAAAATAAACCATCTTGTACTTTCTCCGCTATCTGCAGACCTCAACCCCATCGAGCATGCATGGGACCTTTTGCAGAGATAGCTGGATCATCAAAATCCAAGGCCTACTACTGTGCAATAGCTGAGGGATGTATTTCCGGTACTGTGGAATCAAATTCTACAAGAACATATTGATAATTGCACTGATAGTATGCCAGCAAGGTGCAGAGCAGTTATTACTGCCAGAGGAGGTGACACGCGATATTAGAATTTAATAAATTTAAGTTAAGTGAAAGGAGACAATAACAATTTTCGTTATAGTATTGTTAAATTTCTTCTTTAAACGTACTTTTTTAGAATTTTCATGTTCATTACTAAAAAGACGTTACGTTTTGTTGTTTTGGTAGTTTTTTATTATAAATGCAATTGGTGTTGCCTTTAAGTGTCTTATACTGCAATATCCCTATTCATTTCTGAGTAGTTTAATTAATTAAATTAATTAACGTTGTACCACCGAAATCGTGTGAATTAAACTAAGAGTAAAGCAGTATTAATAGCCAATTTCGGTGTTCTGGTGGTTAGCACACTTGCCTTTAGATCCAAGGGAAGCGGTTCGAATCCCGTTGAGGTCAATGGGAATTTTCTAGCGGAAAAAATCTGAAAGTGCGCCTTCTGTCGAATAAGAAATAAAGCCGTAGGTCCCGTGCCATTGCGATGTGTGACACGTTAAAAATCACTACTAGAATTGGAACTACCCCACATAGATAAAATTCATAGTTAGGGTGTAAAATGGGCCAGACATGGCCCAAGCGCAAAGAGATGCTTGGAAAACCGTGCCCTAGATCTCGTCAATCCAACTACAATAAAGCAGCATCAATAGTTTACAAATTTATCAACAAAGGGTGTTCAAGCGAAGATCGAACTATCAGTTTCCATGCAGGACGCTAGCACGTACATCGTGTTTCTATCAGTCATCTTGGAGCAACGAGTGAATATTAAACGTTGCTGTAAATTAGGGAAAACTTCAACAGAAGCATCAGAGCTGTTCGGAATATAAGTATCCCGGAGTTAAAATAACAAAGGAAGGACTCAGAAATAAGAAAATTAAAGAAAAATGCGCAAGGGAGGAGGAGGATACAGATGTCTACAGGCGGGTGTAGCAATGAAGAATGCACATACCCCGTTTATTGTTTTCTTTCTTTTTAGTATAACCTCCAACATGTGCAATAGGAACATATGTATGTTTACATTTTTTCTTTATGTCATGGCGTCAGCGGTTGGGTTGGTCGTGTAAAAGTGGAACGAAGCAGCTAGATGTGATTGACAGAAAACTGCTCTTGGGATAGCGATTTGATCAGCAACGATTACCAAAATATTATGATTTTATGACCAGTAATAACTTACTGTTCTTATTAATAATATTGAAATAGATAAATAATAAAGTAATTATATACAAATACCTATTGATAATTTGACTGACATTAAGTTCGCAATTGCAGATAATTAAATAAGCCGATAACAATAACAATTTACGTGGAACGTTTAGTTAGTTTTACGTTTTATAAACATATTAACTAATTAGTTATTAATTCAATGTAGTTATGCTAATAATTTTCCGGCAGGGAAGGGAAATATAAACCCTTTGCCCCTTCCAATTTATTTAGTTCGTCCTAATAACTTGCATTAATAAAATATCAATATCTTAAAAGATAAAGTTTGCAATTGCAAAACAAAACTTTTAATTTTGAACGTGTTGGTTTATGTTGAACTAGAAAAAGAAAATGGGGATCCATTGATACTTTTATTTCGCGTACAAGATAGAGCAGCAGCGGCTATTAAAATTGGTGTTAGAATTGTTCAACGGGCAGTAACGAAAATAAAAGAAATATTGTGAAATTGAAAATATGCAAAGAAAAATTAAACCAAATTTGAAAGACGTGTGTGAAGGTGTTAAAACCTGAATCCGGGACGGGGTATAGGCTTCCAAAATACTACTCACGTTAGCAAAAAAGTATTAAATTATCCACGTATGTGTACAAACATTATCGAAGTTATTGAAAAGTTGTGGTTTTTATTTCAAAAAGAGTGCAATTGACGATATTTAGCAAAGTTGCACATATAACACATCAACTAGTGGTTTTTAAATAATTATGTTAAGAACTTAGGATTAACAAATAGACAGCTCCTATTCAGAGATGAAACGTGAATTTTTCTAAGGGTCAGTACACAACATTATGGCAGGATGACACTCCCCAAAGTGTTAGAAAACTATAAGGTGATGGCGGAAAGCGGTTTATCCTAATACATGCTGGTACTACAGAGGGTTTTATTTCTGGTATCAACCTTATTTGTTCCAGTAAATCAAATAGCGCCGATTGCCACGACAATATGGATAAAATTTGTGTGATGAAAAATGTTCATGAAATTCTTCGAGAACGTGGGCATGAAACTCTACGTTTAGCGCCATATCACTGCCAGTTCAATCTCATCGAATTTAAATGGTCAAATTGTAAACGCTACTACGATAAACCCATAGACCGTAATGGATATGGATACTAAGATACTAATGTGATAGCCATATGGCACGAAGCAATGAACCAGTGCAGTGCGAAAAATTGGCAAGATTGTATTAATCACACAGAAGATTTAATTAATGATTGGTGGGATCCCGAAAAAGTGTTCTATACCGAAGATATTGCACCGGATATTATAACTCTAGGTGGCGACGACAGCAGTAGGACGAAGAATTATCTGACGATTGTTATGCTGATGCATAACTTATCACACATATTATACACCACCACCGATGGTAACAATACTTTCTATATTGCAATGAAATGATATGTAAAAATATTATGTTTTATTTTAATTTAGTATTGCGTAGTAAATTTTGGTTTTTTCTTTTACTACTAGGTATAAAACTGTTATACATTCAAATTAAATGAATATACTTTTTGTAACGAATCAAGGTGTTTTATATTAGGTACCTACTAATATATCGCTTAAAACATGTTTGGTGTCACTGGCGCAAACAGCAGGGGGTCTAGAGATTACAGCGAGCTGGGTTTAACTTACTTCGTAGCGCAGTCTGGACTTTGTATCCGCCCAAAAATAAGCTATTTCACTATATGGACATATAACAAGGACGCAAGAACAGAGACGGCCCCAATGGATGTATGAATAGACGCGCTAGACAAGACGAAGAAAAGGAAGGCTCCTTGGCAAAAAATGAAAATACGAAAGAGAAAAATCTAGAAGAAAACGACTGGCAAGATAGGAAATATTGACGAATCAGAAGCGAAATGACCCAAATGATTGCAGATGAGTCGACTATCAATAAAGAGACGATTCGACATATTCTACGTTTGGGGAAGAGGAAGATCTAAACAGCGCAGGCATACGGATGAGAAAAAACAGAAAAATTGCATCGTGCGTAGACTTCGTTCAGACTTGTAGCGGCATTACAAATTGTTCCAACTGTATCGCCACTGGTGAGAATTCATGAGTCCTGACGTGAAATACCAGAACATACAGTGGATAGGAAAATGATCTCGAAGACCCTAAAAGTTTTGCGTGGAAAAATTAAGAATAAAAATGGGGTGTTATCCATAAATACTTTGTGCCTGAAGAACAAACAGTAAATAGTGCACTGTACGTTAAAGTAATAACGCGATTATTGCAGCGCATTTATGGAGTGCGATCGCAATTTTGCGAAAATGTTAGTTGGTTCTTGTTGCATGAACATGCACCAACCAATTCTGCACTAATTCTGTCATAAATCATGAAATCTGTTGAGATAAATCACCCAACTTATTCATCTGAGTATGCACAAATTTATAAATTCATAAGCTTCGTAAGTTAATTGCATTGTATAATATTAAAAAATACACTTACCCACAAAATCTCTATCAGAAACAGCTTGCATACTATTTTGAGTCACTCCATCAAATCCTAAAGTGTAAGCTAAAACATTTCTATCAATATTAAAGGGGTTTCCTGCCAATGCACCGCTGCCAAGAGGCATTACATTTACTCTTTTTAAAATGTCTTGCAATCTATCAACATCGTTTTTCAGAGTCCAAACGTGACTGAAAAATAGTTAAAAATATGCGTTTTACATCCTTATTCGTGCAAGTATTAGCAGAATTTAAAAGTTTATACTCTGTACTTGGAATACGATATTTATTATTCAAACTACCTTCAGCTATCATCTTGAATAACTTGCTTTCTTGATCTACATATTTTATTATTAAGTATAAAAATAAGATGATTCTCCCAAATAATATTAATTTCTGCTTACATTATTCGTGATTTTAAAAGATTATTGAAAATTTAATAACAAATACTTTATTCGATAACGACTTGCAAAACAAGTAGATATTTTCTCAGATAACATGTATCCATAGTTTTTATCTTTATGCGCA
>JABXWE010010641.1:0-21232 GCA_014611495.1 Limonius californicus | reverse complement strand
GGGAAATTGAATTTCTCTGACTAGTCCGGTAAAGACTTTACCTGTCACTTTCACTTGATTCTGAATTCATGTAGTAATGGCAACGCAATGTTTGTTTGTTGGTAACTATGGATTCAACAAATTGACAAAATTGATATTTGCCAGCAACGCGGTCGCAGTGATTTTTGAAAGCTTGGATACGGTCTGTTAGTGTTTTAAAATTTCGATTTTTTACGATTTCCGGAAAAATATAATACAAAACATGTCAGTAAAATGTCTCACTAGATTCGGATCTTAATATACTCGGCATAAAGTGCCTCGTATTTCAAAATTTCAATATAGATCCTCGTCAGTAATGTAACATTTTTCTGACTTTCGTGTAAATAACTATTATCCCCACTCCCGTACTCTAATCGATTTATTATATATTTACTACCTGTACTTTAAGATACAGATGTTTCATTAAGATACAGGCTTACAACCAATCAAATAATATCAATCGCAGTTAACAACCAATCAGATAATATCAATCGCAATATATCTAATATTGCCATGACCATCTGACAGATCTAAAATTTGTTACTTTGACAGTTCGTAGTTAAATGAAAAGCTTATTTTTCATTATTATGACTAGTTGTAGAAAAAATACTGTATGTAACTCACATTTAATGGCTATTAAGACACTTATATTCATTACGAAACTCGCCTGCCGGCTCGTGTCGTAATTCTCATACTCGTGTCTTAATAGCTACCATTAAATGCTCGTTACATAATACTATTAAAGAAAACACGTAATGCACGATGGGGCTATTTAAAAATATGCGGGAAATATAACGCCCCTCCCCCCTTAGTTTCGCACGCCTTTGGTTGAAGTTAAGTCTGGAATAATAGCTCTGCTTAATATTAAATCATGTACAAAGTTTCATAGCTGTAGGTCAACGGGCTTCTGATATATAAAATAAAAACTAGCTTTTGTGCACCATCTCAGGTAGCTGTAGCTTCTTTAGGAAGCATTTTCGGATTTCTGTTTATATGAACATGAACCTTTTGCCATATTTCTAGAATTTCATGACACCTTTTTGGAAGCACCTTGTATATAACATTGCGACTATTGTGGATCCTAAATTCCTAACGTCTATTGATACAGGGTGTATGAAAAAAGGTCACGGTATACATTAATAAATTAAAGAGCAAAAACTAAGGAAAAATGTCAAATCTAAATAGTTATCCAAAACTTTTATTTCGGAGTTATGAACATTCTGAACACGAAGTTTTAAAATTTCTTTTTATAAGAAACATACAATCTGGGAATAGGTAACTCCACATCTCAAAAAAGATAGTTAGGATTATTACTGGTCACTGAAACGCGGCAGCAATATATACCTGCTTCAATCTGTTTTTAAGGACACAGGCAACGCGTTCTTCAAACAGGGCATTACGCTGGGTTGCACCAACAGGCACCCTGAAGTGTTAAGCGCTACTTAAATTGCTGGAGGGCAATGAAAAAACCAGTGCCATAACCAAACTCTAAACTATACTTTGCACAGCTTGACAAATATCTGGCTGGAGAGCCTCAAGGGTGGCTTTCAAAGCGCTGTGGTCGTTTCTTTTGATAGTTTTGGCACTACCTGTTTGACAGTTCCACATGTCATTGATGTAAAGTTTGATTAGAAAATCACAGTAAATTTATGTCAAAACTTGATGTATTTTAAATTTTAAGTTTAAAACTTTAAACCCTTGAACAGTACTATCAATATCAACAGAAAAACAGAAAATTACTAGATTGTAATTTAGTGTCCGTTTTTCCCGCGGCTCAGGCTACCGTTGCTAAACTGTAATAACAATAAGCAATGATTGCGTATACTGAATTTATAAAATACCGATTAAAAAATTTCGGCTCCAAAAATCGGCTCAAAAACCGGTTCAAATAACCGGCCCAAAAACCGGTGCAACAAACCGGCCCAAAACACCGGTTCAAGTAACCGGTCCAAAATACCGGCCCAAATAACCGGTCCAAATAGCCGGTCCAAAATACCGGCCCAAATAACCGGTCCAAAACGCCGGTCCAGAAACCGGCCCGAAAAACCGGCTTAAACCGGTTTTTGATAATTAACCGGTTATCCGGATTTTTCGAATACCGGTTTTCTTACGAACCGGTTAACCGGTTTGAAATTTTTTGGCGGATTGACAGCACTAGTAATTAAGCAAAGGACACAAGGAGAAAAACTGAACATATTTTAAGTGAGAAATAAAACTATACCAAACAGATCTCTGAAACTAATCTAAACACAGTGTTTGATATAAAAAATAAATCATTAAATTTTAGTTAAATAATAAATGTTTCGATGAAGTCTAAGGAATGAAACCATTTCTACGGCAGCAACTGCTATGTTAAAAGCATTTTTTTAAAGTGATAATTTTTCTTACATATATATGGAAATAGTAGGACAGTAATATAGGAGTTTTATGTCAATTAATACAAAAATTCTAGACAATATTTATTAATTGAAACTTTTTTAATTTCTATTAACAAATACGTAATTATGTAAAAGTCTAAAAAGTAAAGCATTAATTGAGTTGCTAGTAAAGTGTACAACTTAGCCTGTTTTCTAAACAGAATACCATGTAACATATTATGTTTTATATAATTAAAAAATCCATCAAATTAGCATTATATTCTTAATTGTCTGTAGTACTGATAGCCCAAAATTAAGCAAATAATAACTCACGAAGCTATTGATCTCGACATAATTAGAAAGCTTTCACTGGCAACAAACATGTAACTGGAGTAATAAACATTCATAATAGCTCTTATTAGTTTTGTTTACGCTAATACTTTTGTAACACGTATACTTTAACGATTATTTCTTCTTTTTCTGCATTGCAGACAATTCTGTGTGCTCTATAACCACTAACCAGGCTATTACTCTAGCGCTCCTAGGGTCGTCTGAAGCTTCTTCTTCTCTTGCTACTTTTGTTATACGTATGTCGTTCATTCTATCAATGCGTTCATTCCATTCTCGCATTCGATTGTTGACCGAGTTTACTATCGGTTCGATTTTACACATTTCCCTTATTTCCGTGCTAAGAACTATGTCTAACCTGGTTTTATTAACTATTTTTCGGAGGACTACCATCTTAGTCGTTTCTATCATTTAGTTTATTTTTACTGTTTCCGATCTGTCTTCGGCACCACACGTCGCATAAGATATGTACTGGTGTCATCTTCCGCCCTGCACAATCTGCAGGTATTCTGCTACTCCTACGCATTTAGGTGCTTATTCATGAGTCCAAGTTGCGCTAACTACTAGCAACATAACAATTAGCATTGCAAGAATATTTAATATGAAGCAGAAATCTGAAGCATGTACTTTATACTTCAAAATTAGTTGTCATTATTCTCCAAACTGTATGTCGCATATGCGTCCTAGTATATTTTAATTACAGATACGAGAATTGTGCTTAAAGACAAATTCGACAAGGACATTTCTGAATGCAAAGTCTTCTTCTTCAGCTTATGTAGATATCCACTCCTGGATGTATGCCTCCTCCAGTCGTTTCTACGTTGTCTTCCACATGGCTGATTGCATCCAGTTCCTCCCAGCAATTTTTTTGATGTCGTCTCGCCAGCGTTTCTGTGGTCTCCCCACGCTTCTAGTGGTTCTTGAGCGCCATTGTGTTACTTTGAACGTCCACCTACTTGGTTCTTGTCTTGCGATGTGACCTGCTCATCGCTATTTTATTTGAGATGCCCTTTTAATTACGTCTGTGATTCTTGTTCTGTTTCTACTTCTAATATCTTCGTTCTTTATTCGGTCCCTTATACTAATCCCCAGTATAGCGCGTTCCATTGCTCTCCGAGTTATTTTAAGTCTCTCAACGCTTCTGTTCGTAAGTGTTATGGTCTCTAGGCCGTATGTAGTTACGGGTAGGACACATGTATCATATACCTTCTTCTTTAGGTTTATGGGAATATTTTATTATTTGAGAATATATCCCAGTTTACCAAGCGCCACCCAGCTTTGGCCTATTCTTCTCGCTATTTTGGCAGTTTGGTTTTCCTTTCCTAATTTTATGTTGTGTCCCAGGTATAGGGAAGAGTTCCCTTGAATCGGACATTTTTTTGACTTGGTTGTTACTAATTTTATATTTAAAAATTAAGAGAAATTTAAATTTTAGAGCAAAAATAGAGCATCTACTAAAACTTTTGTAGCCTTAAAATAAAAAATAGACTTTACATTTTGTTAGGCATGCTTTTATTTTTTTTTCTGACAAGTGTCCAATTCATTAACACCTTACCTTGAAATGGACAGCTGTGTCTATGAAATGGACATATTATCATAAATGACATTTTTAAATACAATACCGGCAAAACAAAGAAATAAAAGAAATTTCAGTGGCATTTCCTACAAAGAAAATTTAAATTTCCCACAAACCTCAAGACTTATGACCCCAATTTTCAAAAAGTTGACACTGAAACCATTCTTCCTTGCTTTGACTATGTTCTCCGTTACAAATTGGGCAGACAGAATTTTCTTATTTTTGATTTTGGCCGTGTTCTCCTTCGGCAGAGTCTTCTTTTTTCTGATCTAATAATTCTTTACAATATTCTTCTATTCTTTTTCAGGAGTGTCTGTTATGATGTCTGTTAAGCACAATTTTTTATTTTTAAATAAACTCGTGGAAACACAAACACAGGTGGCACTGTTCCCCCTGATTCGTTTATAAAGAAAAGTGTGGTAACAAGCGTTTCCTTCTCAGCCGATGCAATTTGGCGTACTTGTTTAGAATCTCGTACTGATATTACTTTGGGTGGCTTGGTAACAGTCATGCAGCCCGTTTTATCAAGATTCCGAATCATACATTTATGTTTTTGGTAAAGTTTTTGCAAATTTGAAAAAAACGTTGTTGTGTTTGACTTATTAAAACTTGAGGCGCGACTTAAAGATGTGCTTTCCGGTTGGCGAAGCGATAATTCAGTATTTCGTTTCATAAAACCATGGAGCCAACAAGTACCAGCCTTTGCCGATTTCGCGTGGAGTGGGTATTTTATTCGCTAGAGCAAATTGGTACGCAAATTCTCTCGTTTGAGTTGTTGTTAAACCATGACACATTTTGGATGCAGTTTTAAAATAAGAAGCCAATAATTGTTCCAGTTCTGAGGTGAAGATTTTTCTATTTCCAATGTTTCTTTTATAACTAAATTCATCATCAGGGGCATTTTTTGCTTTCTTAACAAGCACAGCTAACAAAGATTTGGAGATTCTAGTATTCTTGGCAACGCTTCAGATAGAAAGGTTTTGACTAAGAACTGCGTTCACGGCATCACGAATATCTTCGTCAGACTTTCTAATTCTTTTAGCCATATACCGCGTTCTCAACAGAAAGAAAATAAACTTTATTTTAAAAACATACCCCTTTAGAGAGAAAGTTGGAAATGCTTTCCATGAATAGGACGTCCGATTCACTGAAACCGTATCTGTCCAGTTCATGGGACGCTTCACTTTAAATATAACCTTAAATTTTCATTCTTTTATTTTTAAATTTAAATGGCTTTAACACACCTACTTAAACTCTATAAAATGAAGAATATCGTGATATAAATTTTTGTAAGCAATCTTGTCAAATAAACGAGTTATTCAATTTTTAAACTAGGTAAATATTTTCTTTTCACACCAAATTTATGCAACTTGCCGCAACACGCGGCTCACCCAGGTAGGTAAGTGAAACCACTGCTAATAGAGGATGCTAGGAGTAGGTGTAGAAAGCAAATATAGAAGGTATGATATTGCAGTTAGGTGGAAAACTTGAATGTCCATTTCAGAGGCTGTTCATTTCAAGGGAACTCTCCTCTACATACTCGTCCACAGTTTCTATATCATGGTTTTCGATGGATATTTGAGCATTTTTTCGAGACAGTATTTTCGTTTTTATGAGGTTCATTTTGAGACCAACCTGTTCGGAGACTCTCTGAAGTTGTTTCAACGTAGTGTCTAGAATGCAAAGTAATATTTCATAAACGTAAAAGAACAATACTAACAGAACGTATTTTATTGAAACCTAATGTTGTTGGAATTAAGAGACTATTCTTTGATAAGAACAAAGATAATACCTCAGTAGGTCGTTTTACGTCGGAAACATAATGTTTCCTTCAGTACTGTACGAGACTATATGTCGCTGATTTTGGAGGATAATGACGGAACAAATTGAACTACTGATAAAATTGTATACGTTCATTTAGGCCTTTAAACATTTTCTCGCTTACATTACTGCAACCGGGTCTGGTATTCTTGATTCATTAGGAATTACTTTTAGTAATACTTTATCGAAAACGAAAATCAGATAATGTAAATTTTACTACCACGTACTAGTGTTCAATTGTACAATTATGGAAACCGTAGAAGAAATTTGGAAAATTTTGCAACCTATTCATATGGAAATATCTACAGAAGACAACTTCTAACAAGTTGCCAAAGTCTTCTATGAGAATTGTAACTTTCCACACTGCATCAGTGTGATTGATGGACAGCATATTCGAGTGAAATGTTCTTCAAATTCATGAAGCATGATATTCAATTATAAGCAGTTCTTCTCTATTGTACTGTAAGCTGTTGCCGATGGAAATTATAAAAAATTATAAATTTATTCTTATCGATGTTGGAACTTATGGAACCTTTCGTTCATCTTCACTAGTTCAAAGAATAGAGAACGTATCAGGTGGGATATACACAATACGTTTCTGCCATCAACTTCAATTACAGCACCTTACGTTTTCATTGGTGATGAAGCGTATCCATTACTAACGAATTTATTAAATCCCTACAACAGGAAAAATCTAGATGCGGTACAAAATATTTTAATATTCGCCTTTCGCAAGCAAGGCGACTTGTAGAGTGTGCCTTTGGTATAATGACTCCTAAATGGCGTTTATTATGGAAACCAATCGAAACTACACCAGAAATCGCAGATAAAATTATAAAATGCATCTGTGTTCTTCATAATGCAATAATTGGCAAAGAAGGAATTGATAAACACATAACTGACGTACATCCACAAACGGACACGAATATTGTCGCGTCTAGACAAATAATAAATCATCAAATCAAGCGGCAACTATCAGAGATACTTTCAAGATGTTCATATGTCGTAACAAAATGTAATAATGCCTTTGCCATATAGCAAACCTTTGCAAACGTTATTATGTGTGTATTTTTCACACGTCAAAGTAATTAATAAATTGAACGGTACTTGTGAAGATCAGTTTTACTGCAACGGCATCCCAAAATTTATTCAATACGTATCAATTGTGGTGCTGTTTGTCTTTTTGATCCCATAAAGAAGGACGCACAAATACCTCGCTAGTTAATTGTTCGGTGTCCATTATTATAAATGCTTGAATTTAAAGTAGCACAAAGAAAAGAAATCAAACCCAACTGAATTCGCTGCTGTGCTCGTTTATAGTTGCAAAGATGCTGCTTTTCTCGCAGCTTCACTATGCGTGTCTCAACTTGTGGTTATTAGTTTGATTTCTTTGCTTTGCTCGACCTTTGCTCTACGCTTTGCTCTCCGCTCCACTATAAACATAGCTTTAGGCTGCGAACATAGTGGAGCCGAGAGCAAAGAAGTGGGCAATGGGGAGAGCAAAGATTTTAAATAGAAGAGTGCCGATAAAAGAAATGGGTGTACATAGTAGAGAGTTGATAAGCAAGAACGATACATCAGTATGACCTCTAATAAAGTAGATGATTTTTTAAAATTGAAAGTTCATCACCAAAAGTTTGGTATCTATCGCAAAAAAAAAAACGGTGGAAGAAGTTGTAATGTGCAGGAAATAAATAAAAGTAGACTCGCATTAAGCGAAATTCATCACCTGTATGAAGAATTGCGAAAACATTCAAATAAATTATACTTATATTTTCGAACGACTAATTCAACTTTGGTTATATTTTGGATAAAATATACTACAAATTAATTAAGAAATGGACAAACTTTAACCTTCAACCCATCGTCCTACACACCGCCTCGCGATTACTTTAAGGTAAGTAAAATTATGTAAGGTTATTATTATACAGTAACTATATTTAAGAATGAAATAAGCCAATATAATTTCTACAGTTTATATTAGTAATTAGATTGTGCACTGTGATCGGCAAAGTGACTTAAATTCGAAGCAGCCGATGGAGGATTAGAATATTCACACTTTATTCCTGTGCAGTTCTTGACTCTTGAGTTAAAGTGTTCACATGAGTTGATTGTTTGTACTCATGTGATCGATTTTTATAAGCCATGTCATATATCATTTCTTGAATTTTAACTTTCAACAGCATTTTTTTGGGTGGTGAAAGTTGTCTTACATGGGGAAGTCAACTTTCGAAAAAGCTGAGGTCCGCATCAAATGTTCTGGCGTATTTATTTTCCAGTAACTTTAGTTTGTCTTGCTCGAGTTATACCAAGGCATTTCCAATGTCACGGGTATCTTGACGTTCAGTTTTCTTCGCTGATTTAATCATCTCATTACTGGAAGCCATCGAGGCACTTCTTTTTCCTTCTATGGCCGACTGATTCTCAGGTGAAGTTAAACAACCGTCCATGTTTTCTGTGTTTATTATAGTTTCGATTGTTAGTATATCTTCGGGATCCTTCTCCAGTACCTCGTATTGACTCACAACTTCAGGTAAATTTCCATGGTCAGTTCTTACAGTGAATTGGTTTTTTAAAAAATAAAAACTGTCAAAATACTGCCAGGATGAGCGGGGAACCTACTACACCAGGTCCTTCGTCGTCAGAGTGTTTAATAGGAATATTTTTCAACTTTTTGCGGAAGGTATCACGTGGTGTTTTGCATTTTCCTCGGGCAAATGACCCTGTAAAAACAATTGAATGCAATTACCAACTTACTTCTACTACATTAAACTTTATTTTTGAAGCCTCGTACACATTCGCGAGCCGTTGCATGTAACGTAACGGTTACTGTAACCTCTTCTTAATGTGGACGGTACGTCCATAATCATCTTGTAACCAACTGCAATGGATCAGATCCATAGTGATCGTGGTGAGCTCACAGTGAGTCTGCTGTATCACATGAGATGATTATTAGTGCTGCGTATATTCTTATCCATGACGTAATTGAAGATTATAAACGTCCACGAAGATTTTCATTTTCTCCCTTCTGTAAGACGCGAGCAAATTCGCCATTTTTTGCTTGCAATTGGCGCCACTAGTATTCATAGCACCACCAATTTCAGCCGAAGCATTTTCTTTCAGAGGTTTTTTATATTAATTTTTGTCTTTTGGATTCCACAGAATTGGTGTGTTCTCGTAGACGTCAATTAAATTCAGACACTTCTCATCGTTCCACTCCATAATTATAAAAAATACTAGCACTCGCAGCTGTACTTGTGACTCGAGGAACATACACATCAACAAAAAGACATTTGGCGTCCACAAGCGCACTGCGAGCCCCTTTGTGTTCGCAACAAAAACCGACAATCGGTGGCTCGCAGCTCATTACACGAGTCGTGGTGCGTTTGCGAGCTTGGTTCGCAAGGCGTCTACACTTAAAAATTTGGTTACAGTAACCGTTACGTTACATGCAACGGCTCGCTAATGTGTATGAAGCTTGAAATATTTAGTTTAAAATAGATAGTTATTTTGGAGCAGATTTTGCACCGCTTATTTTGAATAATATATTTTTTTGCAGATATTTAGCAACAGAAGTGTCTTTCAAAAGTTTCGGATTTACTTTTCAAATGGGAGCCACCACAGTATCATCAATTGTTAAAGAGACTGTAAACGTAATTTGGGAAGTCTTACAACCAATTCATATGAAAATTTCTACGAAAAATCTATTTAAAGCAACGGCAAAGGAATTTTAGAAAAATGGAATTTTCCAAATTGCTTGGGTGCGATTGACGGCAAACATATTCGTTTAAAGTGTCCCAAGTATTCTGGAAGTATGTTCTACAATTACAAGAATATTTTTCATTGTCCTTCAAGCGGTTTCGGATGCAAATTATAGCTTTATAATCATCGATGTTGGGGGTTACGTAAAGCAAAGCGACGGTGGCACGTTCCGTGCGTCTTCTATATTCACAAAATGATGTTTTGCCTTCAACCGAAATCCTTGTGCTGTAGATTTTATTGGCGATGAAGCATACCCTCTACTAACAAACTTGTAAAAGCCTTATAGTAGAAGAAATTTGGATGCTGAAAAAGAATGCTTCAATATGCGACTTTCACGAGCGAGACGTGTAGTTGAATGCGTTTTTGGAATCCTTAATGCTAAATTTCGCATACTATGGAAACCTATCGAAACGGCACCCGATTTAGCAGATATGTTTGTTAAATGCATTTGCATTTGCACAATATAATAATCGATATGGAAGGAGTTGAAATTCATAGTGAATCCGAAATTTTATCACATTCCGAAAATGTTTTTATGGGGTCTAGACTAAACAACAGAGCCGCGACAGAAGCGGCTTTCATCAGAGATAAGTAGAAGATGTAGGTGTGTCGTAATACAATGTAATATTGTTACGCCTGCGGCTGTAACTGATAAGGAGCCCTTTGTCCTTATCGCCGGGATCACCAGAGAAACAATTACCCTTATATAAAATGATTGGATTTATTCATTTGCTACGTACTACAGAATTATTATAACTTATTCTAAAATATACTATATTAAAACTACTTATAAAAATATGAACAGGTATATCGCCATTACTGGGTTTTATTCTTGGGGACACCGCCAACTGCCAGCTATGCACTATCTAATCTTTGCTATCAACTGTTTTTCTATGCACTGTTCACTGTCCCTAATTCAATCTTCAATCTTCAATCATTACATGACTGCGTTCCGGGTTATTACTAAAGATTATACTAGTGTTTCCATTTTTGAGATGATTCCTAATTTGTCAATTTCAATAATCCGGCACCTCTACCATATGTTACGTTTACGGGTGTAACTGATATTAGAGGAATGATAATTTAATGAGAATTTAGCATGTTTTCACCCCAGCGCCTCCACCATATCTTACGCAAGAATATAACAACTTATCGTAAAACATTTTTTAAACTACTTACAAAGATATGAAGAGGTATATCGCCATTACTGGGATTTATTCTTGGGAGCACCGCCAACTGCCGGCTATGCACTATCTATTCTTTGCTATCAACTGTTTTTCTATGCACTGTTCACTGTCCCTAATTCAATCTTAAGTGTCCTTTTATAAATTTTCTTTTGCACCCGTAAGTGATGACCTGATTACTATTTAATTTCCCTTGTCAAGCGTATTATTTATTTCGCGTTGCCTAATTTAATATTCTAATGTACTTTAATTTTGTTTAGTTAAAATGTCATCACTGCTTGCGACATAAATGTATATGCAATTGAAATCACATTACAACAGCTATGAAGCAATAATAATTTTATTTAAAATTTTGGATATTGGATTCGTAACATTAACAATGGCGAAATTACAATGAAATATTGTTAATTTTAAAATTTGTTGAAGTAAACTGTTAAAAATACTTACTGGTCGTTTTCATTTCTGCAGCAAAGAGCACTTTTCGCAGAAACGGCGCTTATAAGTTGTGCGATATTCATTGTGAAATCGCAATTTTGTAATGTGAGCAGAGCGGGGAAAACAAACTTGGGTGAATTCGATGCTTTGCTCGCTTATAGCAAGTACTGCTTCAGCTTTGCTCTTCGAGACACTATGCGTACTGATATCTGCCACAGTTTGTTTGTTTTCGCCGTTTTGCTCTTCGTTTTTGCTCACTTCGTTGCTTTCGGCTCCACTATGTTCGCAGCCCTTAATCGCCGTTGGGCCAACGTGTCCCAACTAAGTGAAATCGACTGTATTGTGCAACCAACCTAAATAAAGGCTTGTCGATATTTAACCTGGAAAACTGAAGATTGCCAGCTGTCTCTATCATGGCTAGGTGCATAACATTACAATAGCTGTTGGTAGTCGTAACCTTATGATATTACAATTCGCTTACTTCTGTCGATTCAGATATTGATTAGAACATGTAAAACAAGCTATGAAATTGTTGCTCGCTTATTTTATTAACTCGATAGGTTAGCTTGACCGACTAGTCTTACTTTAATATCATTTTGTTGGGCATGATTTTTTTAGAAACTTATTCTATTACTGATATACAAATTATATATATTTTTCTTTAGCCTATACTATCGAAATCTCGTAAAAAGGAACTTTGAATCAAAGAGGTTTGTATTAGTTTCAGTCTCAGCGACTTTCAAATTAGGTAAATTGCTATAATTTTAGTGAATATTTGACAAGTACTGACTGCAGTAAATTGAAATTCGACTTTTTATTGGTTGTTAGTAATTTAATGTGCTTAACTGTTTTATAAATATTCTACTCAGTGTTGTACAAGTTCATCTATATTCAATTTATTACTAACTGTTTTACGGGAACGCGATGTCCAGTTCCAAGATAAGTCGTGATTTTGAGTTTCTAAAACTATTACAAAATGTTGCTGTGTTTTTCGCACTTCTACCATATTATAATGCTTACGCGAACAATTTCTGTGTCGTTGTTCGTTTATTAAAGTGCACGCTAATTTTGATCATTGGAATTGTTCTATATGTTATCTGCATTTGGAATAGACTGTTTGAAAACGATAGTAAAGAAATTACAACTGTAGGTCTATTGATCGTATACAGTACTATGGCACAAGCAGTTGTGCTAGCGGGTAATATTTCGTCAGTTACTAATGAAAAAAGTTATAAATTATTTTTGCAAGTCGTCGCTAAAATTGACAGCCAGCTAAAGATATCTTCGAATTCATGTGTACACGCTAAAAGAGTTTTTATGATATTATTACTGACACATGTATGCTTCATTCTTTTAATTGCATGTGATCTCTGTTTTGGCGTAAACCTTTATAACCGACAGACAATCTATATGTTTCTCTTGACCAGTTTGCAAGAGTATCTCAGATTAGTAACTAGCTTGCTAATTTATAACTATTGTTTTGAAATCAAATACAGGTTTCAGACATCACTAGATGGCTTGAGCTATGTCGTCGAAGTAAATTCTAGTAAAATTCGTGTAAAAAAACGTTGCAATAGTGTAAACGATATTAATTATTTGAAGTCAGGTGTTGGCATGACGGTTAGAGTTATGATAGAACAGATTCGAGACATTAAACGGGCTTTTAATCGTTTAAGCGAAGCTGTTAAATTATTTAATAATATATTTGGTTGGCAAATACTATTTTTGGTTGGTTGTGTGTGGACAAATATTCTTATGTTAGTTAATTGGCAAGTTACAAATTCTATTGGCACACAAAACAAGCTTGGAATCGATGAGCTTGTATCTAAAATAATTTGGACAAGTTTTAATGTGGTAAGTTATGAGTTAGTTACAAGATTAAAGTTTATGTAATGGTTTGTAATACTTTTATTTCGTTAAAATAATCATTAATTAATAAGTAAATACAATATTTATTTATAACTTCAATAGGTTTCTTGTACCATACTTTCTATTTGTTTGCTGCTCTTGAGAGGTAGACTGCCAGCTGTCAGGCCATCTCTTACAGGGTTTTCCCGGTAGCCCTGCTCCTCTAGGTTTCAAGTTTCGTGCTATTTTTGCTATCCTGTCGTCGTCTATACGTGTTACGTGTTCATTCCAGTTTCGCCTTTTTTGACGTACCCATGTAACAACGTCTTGGGTTTCACAGGTCGTGCTGATATCTTCGCTCCTTACTCTGCCTCCTAGCGTTTTTCCTGTGATAGATCGTAGTACCTTAATCTCGGTTGTTCTCATTAACCTTTTGGTTTTCGATTACTCTGCCCTCGTTTCCGCGGCGTACGTCATAATTGGTCTGACACAGCTTTTGTATATACGTACTTTACTATCGGTGCTCATCTCTTTGTTACGCCATATAACATCTCTTAGACAGCCTGATACTACCGCTGTTTTATTGGTTTGTTGTAAGACCTCTTTATGTAGAGAGCCATAGCTTGAGATGTTAATCCCTAGGTAATCAAATGACATTACTTGTTCTACTGGATTATTATCGACAATTAGTTTGCATTTCGTTAGTTCCTTTGATATTGTTAGGCATTTTGTTTTGTTCGTAGAGATGACCATATTGTATTTTTCGGCTTCTTTTTTAAAGTTGCATAGTAAGCGTTGTAGTCCGTCTTCGTCCTCTGATATTAACGTCACGTTGTCTGCATAGCAGATGTTTTTTATCTCTTTGTGCCCCATTCGGTAGCCATATCCAAATATTTTTGTATTATCTGTAATTTTATTCATGATCAGATTAAACAGAGTAGGGCTCAGGCTGTCTAATTCCCGTTGTTATAGGCAGTTCTTTTGTTAAGCTATTATTGACCTTAGTTGTGTTATTTGCATTTAAATTTCGTATTATTTTTATGATATTGTTGGGTACGTATTTCTCTTTTATTATCGTTGTTACATCTTGTAATCTAATTCTATCGAATACTTTAGTTAGATCTACGAAGCATATGTAAGCTGTTTTACTATATTCTATTGCTTTCTCTGTTATTTGTCTTATTATAAAGATAGCGTCGGTAGTAGATCTGTTTTTCCTAAAACCCTGCTGTTCTTCGTTTATTGGTATTATTTGATTTAGTTGTGTTGCAATGATATTTGTTAGTAATTTTATATACGTATTTCGGCAACTGAGCTGCCAGCTTCAGTAGGAACTTGAACTGACTAAAGTAATTTGGACGAGGAATACCTCTGGAGATAAGCCCTTCATAAAGCCAATAACTGAAGTCTAATACTAACAGTCTACCAAATGAAGGCTTAAATCCTAAATTCCCGTTAAAGTTTGTTACGCCTAACCGATTAAGGAATGCTTTGCAACAAATGAGTTAAATCTGAGTTCGGAATTGATCCATTAGCTGAATTTAAAAGACTCCCCCTATTTTTGAAAATATGAATGTCCTCATATCAATTTAATTCTTTTGTTAGAGACCGTTCCTCTAACAATTTTAGATTTTCTAGTTTTATACCGTGTCTTGTCTCGTAAATATGTAGGAGCCACTTTGATTTATTAAACCTACAAACCCTCTTTATCCATTGATCTAAATAGGCTAGAACTAAGGGAAGCGCCATTGATCCAAGGGCGTTTAAGAACCGAGTATGTGGAAATGTTCTTTTTTTTCTATTTTGGACGTAAAAATCATATTTAAATTAACAATAATCAATACTCATATCGAACCATAATATCATAATAATTGTAGTGAGAAAAGATGATTTTCTAATTTGAAACAAATTAAAAATTATCTGCGAGTATCCTTAGGCCAAATTAAATTTATTAATTTAAATACTCTATTCGTAGAATACGGTATATTAGAAAACATAGATCATAGCGAAATTATAAATATTGTGATGGATTTTAATTAGCTAGTTTGTTCGATGTCAATTTATTTATTTTCAAAGGATACTCGTGCATAATATCTTGTCATGGAAGTTGGTTTTCTTTTTTGAATAATAAATAAGGGCAGACCTTAATTCAGTTAACTACTTGTCTGGGTTGAAAACTCTGCGATAACTCGTTAATTATGAAAAACCTAGAACAAAAAGAATTTTTGTTAATATCTTATTATTAAGAAGATTTTATGATAAGATGCATGCACAGGAACATGATATAGATTACCTAGAACTCAATTAATAGCTCAGCTCGAATATATTTTGGACCTTGTAAGAAGATGCAGCAAGATTGAAGAAGTTTTTGGAGGGGTGTATTTTGAACTTTGTGTGGAACCTTGGGATGTTTTGGAAGCAATTTTAGAATGTGTTTTAAGTGTCTGTGTGGTCGGGGGCAGTTTAGAAAGTGGCGCTGTTAAATTATAAACATTTTTAAATTAATTATTTTAAACGTCAAAGTTTTATATTGTAATTATTTTTAGCTCCATGTGTCATTTGGTTTATTTTAACGCAATTTTATCACGTTTGATATTTTAAATTTTGTTGGTTGCCAGGTAGTGTTGTTCATCAAAAGAATAATAACAAGTTTATAAAAAATAATAGCTGTAAAAAGTTTCACGTGTATCAACGTATTCTTTTATATTTATTTAAAAATTATAAATAGATTGTGCTATTGAGAATAATAAACATACGTAAAAGTTGAAGCGTGTTTATTGTAAAAGAAAATATGGTATGGTAAACTTGCCAAGATTGACTGTGGGTCGTAGCTGTGACGAATCCTGGATTTGCTGCTGGACTGACACTTCACCTGCGTAGATAGTGGGACCAGTTTGAAAGATAGCTACAAAAGGTATTTCAATAAACTGACCTATCTAGAGATTATGGTGAGCTTTCGGATTCTTGTGGAGGACACCACCAGATTGTTATTTTGTACCTGTGTAATTTTGAATTCGAGTTGTGGAACGACACTCATAAGTTCTAACGAGGTGCTGCTCACGTTTTAAACCGGCTTGAATTTAGCTGTGTATTAAGGCCATTTTTCGTATTTACCTATTTGGTAGCATTTTTACAGAACGATAAGAACCGACTAACTGTGACGTAGATGTCTACATGCTCGAGCTATACCGTGGTAGAATAAATTTAATCTCTTTTGAAGGCAAATTAAAAAATTGTCACTTGGCGCCCATATTACGAATCTGTAGCAAAGTTATAAATCTACAATAGTTAAAATACGATTGCTGTTGCAGAGGTATAGTAATTTAAAATTTAATTTATTTGTTTTATTTTTTTTTTTAATTTTCTCTTAAGCTATCCTGATCGAGTAGATCGTAACAATATATTTGCCCAAATTATATGCCGCAACAGAACATTTAAATTAGGATTTTTTAAGCTTTTTTCTATTTGTATATTTTTAAAAATACAAATGAACTACATTCATTATATCATAAATATTGCCGAATAAACATGTGCAATATCGATATATTTTAAATATATATTTTTTTGCAATGAAAGTTATTTAATTAATTAAATTTATTATTCGATTATTCCTCAATCCAATGTGATTAAGACGCGTACTTTTTTAGCCCAGGGCGCTCAAACTAGTCAAGACAGCCCTGCAAGCTTATGATTTTTAAAATGAACTACATGTTCTTGAAATCTGATCTCAAAATTACGTTTATTTTGTTCAATATATTTTCCACTGCGGTGAGAACAGTCGTAAATCCCAGACTTTTCCAAAGTTTTCACTTTGTCTTTAGGATTTATCAACAAATTCCGAATGCTGATATTTAAACAATATACAATTTTGGAATTGATTTGTCTGTATATTTTATCAAGGCTTTTGGTTAAGGGATGAAACGGAATTTGGCTAAATTCTTCAAAGGAGGAACTTTGTGAAGTAGTGCAATTACGAACATTTACTCTTAGGTTACGTTTTGTAATTAAATTATCAATATAACATCTGGAGAGAAACCATCGCAGGAAGTAAAAGCAAACTTGTATAACTGATCCCGTGCTACCACAAACGCACATTTGTCCCATTATTTATTCTACTGTCTGCTACACATCTAAAACTATTTATTTGTTAGTATCTGCTGAACATGCGACTAGTCTATGTTCTTTGGGTGCTTTATCTTTTAGAGACAGCGATTTCTTATTTTTTTTTTAGTTTAAGGTTTACATACCTATAGTTTAATCTGAATTCCGAAACACGGAAAATGCAGATACTTCTACTGTCAAGTGCTTTGTCTGACCGAATGCACAGTACAAAGTTGAAACCTAGACCTCGAGCATAGAAATCGATTGTGCTGATTTCTAAGCCGCAGTCTATAATTATATGGTATTGGTTGATTGCCATTAATCTTTGCTCTTTAGGTAAGAGGATGTCTGCCAACGTTGGTGGTCTAGTGGTGAGTACACTTGGATATAGATTCAAGGAACGCAGGTTCGAACCTGGCTGAGGTCGGTGCAATGTTTTTTGTTTGGGACAAATATGAAAGTGCGCCTTCTGTCGGATAAGAAGTAAAGCCGTAAATACCTAGCGCGGTTGGAACTACGTCAGATAGGTCAAATTCATAATAAGGATGTATTGTACAACAGGCCAAAGCACCTGAGTGTATACAGATGTTTTAAAAACTGCAACCTAGATCTCGCCTTTTCAAAGTCAAACTAAACCATAGAGTAAGACTACTGAATCGTGACTATACAGTTGTTACGGTACAGATTGAATATCCTACTTGTTTCAAATTGGATTGTTGATGAATTCTACTCTTCTTTTGGTTTAGCGTTTCACTTGTTCCGCTTATTTCGTATTTATATTGCTGTATCTGCTATGTTGTGTACATTGATAATCACAAGGAAAAAAGCCTCTAACTTTTAGGTATCTTCTATTATCTGCGCAAGACTTTGTATACTTTTAGAAATTAGTACGAAACAGAAAAGCAGACAGCTAACGATTATTGTTAAACTTAAAGAAATCAAGAAAGGTACTATCACTTTGTAAAATTAGTGCGGAAAGTAGAGTATTGTTGTTTTAATACATAGCATACAATTGGTTTAAAAACAAAGATGTTTCTCAGAACAAGTTACTGTCAAAAATTAAAAGAACAATGTTAACCAACAACAATTAGTAATGATTGATGAATGCAACATGTAAAATATGAATTAATTCTAACCAGTATTTCATCGTTTCAGGTGATGGGTGTGGTTGTGGCTGTGACATGCGATATGTCTACAAGGGAAGCTCAGAGAACAGCCACAGTGTGTTACAATTTACTTCTGGAAGTTCCTGCTGGTAGCAATAATGTCCACGATCGCGTTCTAAGAGAAGAGCTAATTTTACTTGCACAACAAGCTACTCACCAGTGCCCCCGTTTTTCTGCTGCTGGTTTTTTTAATGTTGATTATACTATGTTATTTGGTCTTCTTGGAACTGTAACCTCTTACGTTATTGTATTGATTCAAATTAATAAATAAATTGTATTTTAAAATTTAATTGAAACAATTAGAAATTGCGATC
This sequence comes from Limonius californicus, assembly GCA_014611495.1. NCBI lineage: Eukaryota > Metazoa > Arthropoda > Insecta > Coleoptera > Elateridae > Limonius > Limonius californicus. Next base: position 2,302 of record JABXWE010010641.1, on the reverse strand, counting down.
CAATTAAAATCTGTGTACAAGAACAGCCTAATAAGTAAAGGGCAGAGTTTAGGGAAAATATCCATTCAATACCGTTGTAGGTACGCACATTAGAGTTGATTATACACTGCTCCAACAAATTAACGCACCACAACTAACAATCGCAATATTGTTTAAAATATTGCATGTAATGAAGTATGTTTAATCATAGATAATGCTTAAAATTAAGTAAACCATATTTTATCCAAATTAACAACAATCAACGCAATTTAACAACAATCAACGCAAAGAAAAATAAAAATTCGAAAACTGAAAAATTGTAAGTTTACAGGTTCAGTAGACTGTGTTTCCGCCTCGACTTGCTATGACAGCTTGACAACGACAGTCCATGCTTTAAATTAACACATTTAGCTGCTTTTGTTAAAGATTATCGCACATTTCCACTAATGAATTCGTTAGGTCGTTAAGAGTTGCAGGGGGTGGTTGAAGGGATCGTAGGGGAAGGTATTGTACCTTGGGATACATTTAACAATTTCAGAAATATATACTACACATTTATTGAAACATGAATACTGACCATTACATTAGGGTGCTTAGACATTGTCCTAGATCAACAAATTTTTTCAAAATTTTATTTTGACCGAAACTTTACAAATTCACAATTAAAAAAAATGTATATTGTCTCGAGGTACAACAATGTAGTGTACCTTGGGACAATGCTAGCATAGTCAAGAAAAATAACAGCAGAGATAAATAAATGAAATTTTCTTCAAAAAATTGCCAGTATTTCTTAACAATATATATACAGGGTGTCCCAAAACTCCTGGGACATAGAGCTACCACGTATTCTAGAGGTCAAAAGAAGTCGATTGGACCCAACTTTGTCATATACCAAAATGTTCCGTTTGCCCGTGAGAGCAGTTCAAAGTTTCCTTAAAAAATCACATTTTTGTATGCCGTTCAGAAACGTGTGAACTAATTTTAATGAAATTTGGTACCTGGGCACTTCAAAGGAAGCCACTACTTTCAGTAACGAAAGAAACCCAAAGAAAATTGGAGAAGGGTTAAAACCACCCCCACCCCCTGATAAATTTGTTTAGAATTTTTTTAAGGATGATGGTACGATTTTATGTTTTTTTTAGGGTGAAGACTTATTCATTAGCTTCATTTTTTGACTCTTGTAAAAACTCCGTAATTCGTATAGTTTCGAAGAAAAAAAATGTTTACTCAAACATTGATAACCGATATTATTATTGCAGGTTTAATTGTATTACAAAATTTAGTTGGCCGTAGACACAAAAATAAAACTTTTTTACAACAAATGTTCAATGTGACCTCCACCTTCATTGATGCAGAGGTCAACACGACGTAAAAAATTGAAATGCACCCTTCTTAAAACATCGTCGTTTTCTCGTAGTGCGTTTACACCATTTTGAATTCTCTCCCACAGTTGCTCAGCATTATTAATTTGTACCTCGTATACTTTTGTTTTTAACGCTCCCCATATGAAGAAGTCACAAGGATTTAAATCTGGAGACCGCGGTGGCCATTGAATGGGTGCTTCTTGTCCCCTACCAATCCATCTACCAGCAAATTGTTCATTTAGATATTCTCTTACGGCACGTGCAAAATGAGGTGGTGCACCGTCGTGCATGAAAAACATGTTTTGACGCAAATTAAGGGGCAGGTCTTCTAATAACTCTGGCAAAGTTTCTTGGAGAAAAAGAAGGTAACTAGCGCCATCCAGACGATCAGGCAATCGGAACGGTCCAACCAAAAAATTGTCGATAATTCCGACCCAGACATTAATTTTAAATTCTCGTTGATAATGTCTAGCTTTAACAGCATGTGGATTTTCATCTGCATAAATATGTTCATTGTGTAGGTTTGTCATGCCACGACGCGTAAAACAAGACTCATCAGTAAACAAGATATTAGTGTGGAATCCATCGTCGACTACTCTGCGCTCCCGAATAATTTCTGCAAAATTTAAACGTGATTCGTGGTCAAGTGGCAATAATTCTTGAACTGGCTGGATGTGAAAAGGACGAATTAATTGATCGGCAAGGATCCGACTTACAGTGCTTTATGGAATCCCAGTTTCACGTTGCAATATTCTGGTACTGATCTCAGGATTGTTATCAATCCTTTGAAGAACTGCTTCTTCCACAATGGGTATTCGGGCTTGTCGAGGTCTTCCAGTGTTAAATCTGGCTGGCTGCAAACTTCCTGTTTCTCGAAGACGACATTCGATACGAGCAAAAGCGGACACTCTCGCGGCAGTTACCTTGACAGTATCCAAGAACTAATAACATGTCGGTCT
>JABXWE010010640.1:0-26196 GCA_014611495.1 Limonius californicus | reverse complement strand
TTCTTACGAATATCTAACTTGTAAGACATGTTACCAGAAGTTATTTAGAGAAGGTGATACGCTACACTAAATGTCAATTAATACACCTTCTTTTGTTCTACAGACGACTAGATATAAAACTGTTTTCGGTTCATGTGCTACTGTTGATATTTTTCCGAATACTTTTGTTACATACGTTAATAGCGTAAAAACCCATATCCGGATATCAGATAATTCGATATACAAATTATTAGGTTAAAGGAAGTATCTGAATGCTGAATAATTCAGTTACCAGGATTATTAGGTATTCGAATAATACGGTTAATAGAACTCTCTGGTACCAGTTAGTCTTACCGAATTATTCCGTATACTAATGATCCGTATATCGCATAATTCGGCAATTAATTAAGTAAATGAACTAACCGGATGACGAATACTTGCATTAACAAAACTGATGGAATAATACGGTTAGTCAAACTATCCCGATACAAGATAATTGACTAACTAATCTATTCGACATGAATGACAACTAATTCGATTTGCAGAACCATTTGGTATTCGGATAATATGGTTAATGGAACTGTACAGGTACTAGATAATACGACTATCTGCAACATTCGATATACAAATAATACGGGCAATCCGACTATCCAGATGCTTAATAATTAGGGTAACTGGACTACGATAATACGACTAACTAGAACATTCGATATACAAATAATACGGGCAAGCGGACTATCCAGATGTTTTATAATTAGGGTAACTGGACTAAGACAATGCGACTAACTGGAACATTCGATATACAAATAATACGAGCAATTAGACTATCTAGATTCTAGATGCTTAATAATTAGGGTAACCGGTCTAAGTGTTATTCAGATCATATGGTTACTCGAACTGTCTTGTACAAGATAATCAGGCTAATCGACCTATTTGATATCGGAATAATCTGGCGAATAACCGGTTAAGCGGACTACTAGGACCGAATAATTCGGTTTGCCAGACTGTTCGCTATTCGGATAGTGTCATTAATCGAACATTCAGGTAGCAGCTAATTCGACTAACCAAACCACCAGGAATGCGGATAATAACGTTAATGCAACTATCTGGATGTTGCATAATTTGTTTAACCGTACTATCCGCGTATCTAATTGTTTGGATAGTCTAATTACCACTTGCGCTCAGTCAGCATTATTACAAAATGCGTACTAAAACTACAAGAAAAGGGAAAGGGAAACTGATACTAGCTTCTGTAAGTCATGTTCAAACAGAAAACAAAAATTTACTATAATGAATTACAGATAATAATAACCCTAATATTAACCCACTGTGTGGACATTAGGCGGCGATGAGCTAGAGGTTAGCGTGTTAGACTTCTAGGCCGCAGATCGTGGGTTCAACTCCCAGTACCGGAACATCGGATTTTTAACGGCCATTCTCCCTCGCAAGGCAATGGCAAACCAGCGATGTATTCTGCCTAGTATATCTTCTCTGGAGTAGAAGTGTTTACACTTCCCGTGGTTCGGAGCCCACGTAAAGCTGTAGATCCTCTATGTCTTGGGTACTTTAAGCGCGCAACACAGACATGGGAGAGAAGATCGCTACGTCTCTTAAGAGATGAAGCACTAGAAGAAAAAGAAGTGAACATTATATATGGGATTGTAATTATTGTATTTTAATTTTGAAGGAAATGTATTAGTTTATGTAGATAATATATATTTGTAACTGATAATTTTTAATACTCAGATAAATTTCCATGATCTCCAAATACGCTACAATATTCGGTCATGTTTAATATTTACGTGTTAATTGCCGTTGTAGATATTTTAAATCGTGGGGAGGTCAACACCGCTACGCTTATTCCAGTTTTAGCAGAATGCACATATCGGGGAAAGTTGGTAGAATCGCTCTACTGTGATTACTATACCAATACCCAAATATCTTAATGCGGACTCGTATCCAAAAATATGAACGACAATACTCGATATGCGGTTGCTCCGGTAAGCGGAATAAATCGATATCCGGTTAACCTAGTTATCCGATTTATTCGATCTTCGGATAGCCCTACTACTACTACTAACCAGTAATTCGGTATTCAAATATACCGATTATACAAATTATTCGGTGGCGCCAGATAATTATGTTAACCACTGTCTATTCACCGCATCAGGATATTAAAAATCTAATTAACCGGATAGTGTCAATAGCCTCAGTCAATACATTTTCAAAGAATTAACATATATAATTGAACGGGGGGTGGAAAAATTTGTAAACATTTTGAAAGCGGTAGCCATCATAAAATGGTTTTTCTTAGATAGTCCATACCAGAGATATGTAAACCAAACTTGAGAATTTTTTTAACAATCACATACATTAATATAAATTTAAATTCAGTCACTAGGTATGAAATAACGACGGAAACATACCTTACAACATTTGGAAAACATTGTTTATTATATTTTAGGATTGTACTGATTAACACCATTTTAAAAATAATATATAGTATTATCTGTCCATACGTTATGCTATTATACATATTTTCTGACCTGTGAAAACACCTTTCAAATTTACTAATAGTAACGTTATCCATGAAACGCAAGTAGAACATTCCCACAATTCCCTTGTGGAAGAGTCTCCCGTGCCAGCTGATACTATTTTTTTATGTGTCGTTGAATATACAATTCGCCCTGCAAGAATCCCACGAATTTCAGAAATACCATGTATAAACTTTCGGAGATTGGAAACTTTTTGGAGACGAGGGTCTTAAAATAACTGAGCTAAATTAAGCCGGACGCACCCCAAAATTTTAACGAGTTGTAATGTAATGTAACTGTTTACAGCTTAAAACTTTTACTAAACTTTGCTACAGCCCTTACAGTTCATTTCCAGGCCCCTAAATTGTAAACTTAGGGCCGAACAAGTTCCACCACTAGAACATAAATTAAATGGATGTCGCTTGCTGTTTTTGTCGTTTAATTACTAACACCGTGGTTAATGAGGTATGTGTTTATAAGTGTCATAAGCAAACATTAACTGCCACTGCATTCATGTTCAGAAAAGCAGTAGACAGGCCATTATGCATATTTGATATAATTAATTGGTAATATTATCCAGTTAGTTTAGACTAAATATCCAATTGGCTTGTACTAAATGACTGAGTGTTTAATTTCATGACAAGGTATTCACATTCCTGCTTCTTCCGTTTTTAAACTTCTTTTTGCTTCTATTACTACTAAATGGTAAAGCTCCTAACATCCAAATTCTCTGAAGGCACGTTTGCGTAAGAAACTTTAGGCATATGGCTCGCAAAAGTAATTTTAGAACCCGTTATGCAATTACGTATCTTAAGGGACTACTTCGACTTTAACGGTAATTTAATTTTTTAAACGAAAGTACATCAGTGTTGAGTAGCTTCTAGATAGGGTCGATCTGGTGCCTCGATCTATGTAAGACTTTTTTAGAAGACGGTCTTGCATATGTATCTACACGCCACCCGTTCACTGATTTTAAAACTGCATTTAACTGCGTTAGACGTAGGAGCACTTCATAAAGCTTTAGAAGAAAATGAGATTCCATACCAGCCTACCAAATTAATTCAACTAACAATATGTCAAGTGGAATGCAGAGTGCAAATACAGAAAGACCGATTACACCCATTAAATACAGCAAATGTACGTCAAGGTGAAGACATTTCTTGTTTGCTTTTTAATGTAACGCTAGTAAAACAATATTAAACAAAGTTATGCAGACATTACCATACGCAGACGATATAAGTAGATGTAGTCGTTAAAAGCGTAGAGATATTAAAGAAACTTTTCAGCATAGAGAGGCAACAACAAAAAAACATACATATTATTATGATTTTTCATTGAGGGACCTGCATATGAGCCCCAAATTGAAGCGACAAAAATAATACAATTGAAATTTGATAAAAAAAAATATATTACAGTATTATTACATAAGTGATTGAAACAACACATAGGCCACATTCAAACAGAAACTTTAAAAGAACTCTTATCTTTATAATATAAATTTTGGTAACTGCTGGATAACCTTTAAATTCTCACACTGGTTAACTGAACAAGGCGAAGGATACAAGATAATAAACATGAACTTATAAATATTGATGCAACAAAGAAATGAATTAAATGTTATCGAAGTGTTTTCTTATAAAACGTTAAACAAACATGAAATATATAATAAGGTCTAATTTAACAAAGCAATTTCACGCCACACTTTGCTGACGATCAAATCGTAATCGTACAATACCCTTAAGATTTAGAATATATGGTTAAGAAACACCTAGAAGAGTATGAAATATGGGACATCACTATAACCTTAGACAAAACTGAATATCTGGCAGTTAACACAGATGCTCTACTTCAAATACTCATTAGTGATAACCCCCAACTAAAACAAGTACAAAAATTCAAATACCTAGGGACAATAGCTACTAAAAACGGTATAGGCCAAGACAAAGTCCAGGATTGAGAATAGCCGAAAAATAATAGGAAGTTTAAACTCAATATGATGGAATTGCCATATATCAAACAACGTTAAAGAACACATCGGAAAATCTATGGTAGAGTGGGTTCTATGCTATGGGTACGAAACTTGGACCATCAAAAAAGGAGACCAACGTAAGCTGCAAGTAGTGTAAACGGACTACCTAAGAAGGACTCTCAGAATCTCAAGATTAGAACATGTCACAAATGAGGAAATCCGAAACAGAATGGAAGCCCAAGACAAAGTTACTAATAGGGGCTCAAATGGTTTGGACATCTGCTAAGAATTGATGATCAGAGCTGGTCGAAGAGAATTTTCAATTGGACTCATCCAAGGAAACGTAAAAGAGGCACACCACGAAGATTCTGGAACAATGGAATCAGTGAAGCAATGGAAAGTTATGAACCGCAGAATGAAGAAGCCCAAGATCGAAATCTATGGCGTTGATAACCAGAAAGCCGCGACCGGCGGTATAATCCCGGATATAGATATACATATACATATACATATATAAGTAACAAATAGCGCTGAACTGTAACACTTAATAACACAGTTTTATTCAAACAGGATATAATAAACAAACAAAATTACAATTTTAATTGACTCGCCAGACGAGTGTCTTTTCACGTTGAGATTTTCATGACAAGTCCCCACTGTCTTTTTCCTTGTTTTACAAGTAACAATAGCAACATCATAATACAAACCAAAATAAGTACATTTTACAAAAAAACACGTAACTTCCTCAACCAATGGGAAAGCAGAATGAAATTAACACAAGTTAACGAAACCTTAAATATTAAACTAACTTTTTAAAAACATCCAAACTGAAATTATAGGCATATTCCTTATTTAAAAAGGAATGCCTTGACACCTCACACGGCCCGTCAATTATTTTTTTAACTCAATTCATATTAACTTTAAGCATCACCTTAAATAATACTATTACAATTAATGATTATCGAAACGATATTAAAAAGTTCTTTACACCTATATCCAAATATTACTCACAAAAACATACAATTGAATGGTCTATTTTCCTCCAAAATTACATGTTAGTTGACAATTGTCAAACATAATACACAAATTCCATATGTTATTGTTTTCCAGGTGAAAAACTCACAGTCAAGTTTGATAAATACCTCTACGAATGAGCAAAACGAAACAGAGAATTCAGAAGCTAGACACCAGATCAACCCAAACAAAAAATTAACGGAGATGACAAACACTAATTGAACACGATGTTTACTTGGTTTTAATAATTTATTCTTCAGGTTCAAAGCATATAATAGTTTTAAGTTATCTTTTTTTTTCTCATTCATACTACCGTTCCCCCTCCCCCGGAACCGGTTTCGCATTACTTCAGTGGGGTTCGGGCGTCTCTTACACATTAAATATTCATGCAACATGCACCCTAAACTTAACTAAGCAAATGCGGTCGCCCCAATCGGGATTCGATCGCCCCAACGGAGCGACTGCATTTACTGTGACCTCGAGTGGCCAATGCGTTCTCGCACTCGACCACCGCGGTCCCATATAATAGTTTTAAGTTATCTAAATATTACTTTATAACCCAACAAACTTGTTTTTACAATAAAAATATGTCTTAAACTATTTTCAACACAATCCTTGCTGACATCTAAACATTTTTGAAATCAGGAGACGAATTTTATGATCTTCTCGTTGAAAAACTCTACCGCCAGTTCCTTAAACACGTGGGTGACAATTTGGTGAACATCGTAATCGGTCTACATGTGTCTCTCTTTCTTTAATTTGGGATCATCAACATCATCATCTGCCAGCATTAAACCGTTGGGGTTTGTTCCGATTTCATGTAAATTGTTCATTCCAACGTTTCTCTGGCCGTCTCAGCCTTCTTATCCCTCCTGAGCGATATTGTAGAAGTTGTTTTGTGATACCGCACTCATCCATTCTTAATATATGTTCCCTTCACTTATATGTATTGGTCAATTTTTATTAATAAATTAAAAATATTTAACTTTTGACGCATCTCTTCGTTTCTTTCGTGATCTATTAGGGTGTACCCAGCCACTCATCTTAGGGATTTCATATCTGCAGATTCAATTTCAGGAAGAGATTATAGGCATATGGCGCCCGATCTGGACTATACGGAGGACGATCCAATACCTTCCATGGAAACATTTTTGGTGTTTTGAGCAACGCGCTTTATCATGGAGCAGGCACATTCCCTTAGCTAGCAAAGTTGTGCCGATGCTCTTGTCAGCGCCTGTAACTTTTCTAAGGTTTCGCATTACCTTCCTGCCTTGATGGTTTCTTCTCGAGACATATAATCAACTAGAAAGTGCCTTCCCAGTCCAAAAAAAAAACGGTTGCTATGACTTTCATGGTTCAAGGTGCTGGTTTGAATTTTTTGGGTTTCGTCGGAGAATGCTAGTTTTGCCATTCAATAGCCTAGAGTTTAGTTTCAGGTGTATAGTGAGACACCCATGTCTCATCTCAGTCTTGCCATACTATAAGACAAAAGTTTAGAATCAAAACACTGTAAGCAAAAATTGTGACAGTCTTCAAGTATTCCAGTATTCACTAAACTACGAAGACACAGAAAACCCTAAAAATAGAAAAACATGTAGATATTGCGAAATGTGGAACGATGTCAACAGATTTTAGATGATCTTGTCCCATTGTCTGCATCTATTTTAGTTATTAATCTTAAATGTACATCTAGATAACATTTATTAAATCTATCTGGATCTGTATCTGAGACCAAAATTAAATGATCTTCCCCAATACTGAAATACAGCAAATTTGCGATAAATTAGGCTGGTGATAGTTAGTTCAACAATTTTCTTTTCCCGTAGAGTTTACTTATTATTTCTGGGTCGTTTTTAGCCACCCCAGATTACACTTTACAGCTACCCATTTAAATACTAGGCGATAAGGTAACAGCTTATTGTTAATACTAACTACCCTGTACCATGAATAGCGAAATACTTGATCCTGGGGACCTACAGCCATTCTATGTGTTTCATATTTTGCATTGTGACCAAATAATGTAAACTCAGACTTGACTACTTATTAACTATCTGGATTCGGTGGCTCGTAAACAACGATGGTATTCTCATCACCATTATAAAATTCATGGTAGTATTTGCTGTATAAACCCTCTAATTTCAAAATTGCTGTAAATTATTTAAAATTTAATGAAAGGGAATTGTCGTACAACTTAGTAGTAGAAAGTATTAAAGAAACTGTTTTAGCTAAACAGTATGATGTAACAAAACCAAAAAAAATTTGTAGTATACATAATGGAAACCCTTAATTTAGAAACTGTAAGGAATGCATTCATCAATTCGTGTAAAAGGAAGCGTCGATTCTGAACCCATATAAGAAACGCTTTTCTATTAACAGCCAAAAGTTGAATAAACAAGCGAGAAATTTGCATCATGGGCTACAAGAGAGTGAGAACAATTCTTCAGCTAGTAAGAGAATTTTAGTAGAAAGATTACTTACCCATCCTGAAGAGATTCCTGGAAACTTTTACAAGGCACCCTCTTGAAATTTTATTGTTGTAAAAGTTTTTCGTTGTTAGGTACCATCTGATATGATTGTCCAAATCGCCTTGTTGTAATTGTCTTTCACACCATTGCTTATGTAAGTTTCCCAATTGGAGGTTGCTCAATCACTTCTTCTGCTTCCTTAGAGCGGTCATTTTAAAATTGTCTTCAGCTATTGTTCTTCCTGTATACTTTATACATGCCTATAATATTTAAGGACATTCTTGCCTAATTTGGAGGTGGAAGATACCGTTGCTGTTGTTGTTTTCCATGGTTATTTTATAATTTCTCGTTAGTTCCGGGCGTATTTTCATATAAGTAATTTTACAGTTTTATAGTTTTATATCGTGCCTTATAGGTCACTAGACACAATTGTCCACTGTACTACTATCATATTGTAATATACATATTTCTCTTTGTTTCTTTTTTAGTGTGTCTATTCCACCTTACTACAAGGAAGGCTCTTAGGGGATTTCTACAAATTCCAATCTTGCTTTATACATCTATGTCTATCTCACCCATACAGATTATTATATAGTATAAACATTTAAATTCTCTCTTGTATTTTCTAAGTTTGAGTAATTACTTCTGTGCCAATACACATACACATACTTAGTTTACTCGAAAATTTATTCATAAAAACCATTTTCGAATTCATCTTCCAGTTTTTGTAACCTCTCTTGTATATCTTCCTCATACCAGGGAAGGATACCATCACAGTCTGTGAATAATAATAAAATATATTGTTTCGTCTGGTATTTGGATTCCCTTCCCTATACATTACTTAAACTTGCGTTTAATGTTTACAAACATAGGGGACCTACTGCCTAACGCGGGCTCTGAATAGCGAAACATGTCTTGCACTTCTTCTCCAGAGAAGATGCCCTTGGCAAAAGTACCTCGTGGCTTCCCATTTTCTTGTGGAGGGAAACTGCTGTATAAAAACCGAAGTCTCTAGCCCTAGGTTCGAATGTATGTCCTTTGGCGCAGCAGTCCAATGCACTGACTGCTGCACCACAGCAGCTAAATCTAATAGCTATGCAGTCTGTCAAGAGCTTTCCAGTTTTATTTGCGCTTTAGCATTTATCTATTTTTTGTCAGTCCTCAGTCTTAGCACTTGCTGCCATAAATTTTATTCTAAAAACGTTGTTGTAGGAATTCTATGTGTTTCAAAATTGTATTCCATGTTTTTCTAATCTTAGTTTTACTCAGTCTCTCCATAATTCATGATATGGGTGGTATTACATTTATATCACGATAGTTGTGACGTAGTCCTTTTTTGCGCTTTAGCATTTATCTATTTTTTGTCAGTCCTCAGTCTTAGCACTTGCTGCCATAAATTTCATTCTAAAAACGTAGTTGTAGGAATTCTATAATTGTGTTTCAAAATTGTATTCCATGTTTTTCTAATCTTAGTTTTACTCAATCTCTCCATAATTCATGATATGGGTGGTATTACATTTATATCACGATAGTTGTGACGTAGTCCTTTCTTTCTTTTAGAATATATTCCATATATAGAGATTATCCTCTTTCGGCACAATAGTATGAGTCAATTATAAGTTACGTTACTTGATATTCCCTGTACTTCCAAAGCTCTATCACATCCTGGCTCAGGATGTATGTTTTCTTCACTTTTTTGTATGGCCTTCTTAACATCATTTACATTTATTACTCGCTTTGTTAATATTAGGCCTATTTCAACGGTATATTGAGTTCTTCTGTAAGTGATTCATGGTATTTCATCCAATCAATTGTCTGTAACCCTAGCTACACAGCCGTAGGTCCCTTTGTTATTACTCCTTATGCCTCTCCAAATATACTGTATCTAGGAATAGACAATGTGGGTTTCCTGAAAAATATATGTATTTCTCATATTTGAATATGCACCCTGCATTTTTTCAGTTGTATTCATCGATAGCCTCTTTGCCCCACCTCTGGACATTGGCCTCTTCTCTGTCACGAGTTTCTCCTTAGCGCGAAGGTAGAAACACGGGGGACCTACAGTTTAACGTCGAATCCGAACGTCAGAAATTCCTGAGACGGTTTTTAGCATTAAAATCCCTCAGTTGCAAACCGGATTGGGAAATTGTGTGTGGTGGGTTGCAGACAAGATTATTATACATTTTCATAGTATTGCTTAGGTTTCGAACCCAAGCCAGAATCGACGTGTTACTCAGAAAGCGAGCGCTCTACCAACGGAGCTACCACCACACCACTGCACCACACCACAGTTGTACATATTCACAAATGTAACCATTTCCCCAAGTTCATAATTCACATAGTGGCGAGTCTACTATATTTTGAAGAATACATCACTTCAACAAGATAACCTTTCTATATATTATTGTATACAGGGCGTCGATTTAAAAACGTGTACCTCTGGACGTAAAAGAGCTACCGAACTTTTGCAGGAAAGGTTTCCGCAACATGCAGGGATAATTATCATAACTCATAAGGTAACCTTCCCCATTTTAGGCTTTTGGTACCCAAAAAAAGTTTCAAATGGTAAAACGCACTATACGATACCTCATTGAAATCCTATTAGAAAATGATATTCTCTAGTAGCATACTTTTTTCCCAAATCGTTCCCGAAAAAATAAAAAAGAACTCTAAAAGTTCTGAATCAATTATTGCAATTAAAATTTTAAAATATTTGATTAAATGTTAAAAATGAGTTCCATTATTTTCTAGGCAATAGTAAAGTGTACTCTCTTATTCTCTCCAAACATTTTGGAAGGTGTGTCGCTAGCTCAGCACTCCTGAACTATTCGTTGTCGCAGTTTTGCTATAGGCAGATTTTACTAAGCCCATAAAAAGAACTGCAATGGGGTCGATTCTGGAGATCTTGGGGGGCATTCTACTGGTTCTGTCTCATTTATTTCCAACAAGATGGGACACCTCCTCACTATGCAGTCCCTGTAGAGGCCTGGCTAGACATGATTATCCAGGACAATTGGTGCAGAAGAAGACCAATATAATTTCTCCCAAGATCTCCAAATTTGACCCCATTAGACATTGCTATTGCCTAGAGAATAATGGAATTCATTTTGGACATTAAATCTAATAATTTTAAATTTTAAGTACAGTAATCGGTTCAGTATCTTCTGAATTTTATTTTTTCAAAACAAGTCGGTAAAAAAACTTGCTACTACTGAAGAGCATTTTCTAAGAGCTTTTCAATGCTGTATCACAAAGTGGGTGTAAACATTTGAAAAAAAATTTTAAGGTACCTAGAACCTGAAGAATTAACTGGGAAAAGTACTTTATGAGTCTTTATAATTCCCCCTCCATGTTGTAGAAACGTTTTCTAGAAAAGTTTAATATGTCTTGTACCTCCAGCGATATAAACCATATGTTTTTAAATTGACCTTGTATACAAATGAGACAGATAAACATTAAAAATTTAATGCAGTATGGATACTGAATTTGTAGCACTTTAGAAGATAGCAGCAAAATATACCGCAATGCACATACAGATCGCAAACTAAACAATATTCAGCAGTGATACAATTTAAATACCCTCACATAATAAAATATCGGTGTCGGGGCAGAATCAAGCAGTACGTTTTTAACCCACAATAATGAAATTGCCCGTTGGGACAAATACAAATATCTGCGGGTTATATTCGATGAGAACGGAACAGATAAAAAATAAGGTCAAGAAGCAATTCCACGTCAAATATAATTCTACGGATTTTAACCAAATATTTGTTTTCTTTGTTTTCCTTATTCTGCGTTCTACATCTATGCGAGCTTTTGAAAGACAGCATTAAAGAAAATGAGCTCATTGGGGATGCGCCCTTCTGCACATTCACCAACCCTTCATTTTGTATAAGAGAGCCCCAGAACAACATCATCATCCATTTAACACTCGAATGGATACATAAATGTTTAAAGCAGCTTCTTTTCCGCCGGGAATTTTATATAAGCCTTACCGTGCCCAATAAGATGAATAGCCCAGCTATTTACCGAACACTTGCTACCATTGCGACGATACACTAACGGAAGTGAGATTAATACAAACGCTTACAACGGAATCAGTTTCTTGAATTTCTTCTGGTTTAGAAGGTATATTTCACTGTTCGCAGTTATTCCAGAGTTATATGTTTTACATATTATCAGAAAACAGAAAATACTTTGGGAAAATTAATAGAAACGAATAGCTTACGTAATATCAGAAGAAGACTTCTGAGAAAATTTATTTATAATAACTACCCAAAAGTAGAAAAATGATGAGATAAAAAAATATAAAACACTACAAAAACGGTCAAATAAATTATATACAATGTTTTTTGAATTACGCGTAATACAGAGTGTCATGTTTTGGCACAATTTGGTTATTACCAGTATAAAAAAATTGGTTTATATTTTAACGATCCAAGAAATTGCTTCAAGAACGATAACATATGTATATTCATTTCAAATAGGTATGCGAATGTAAGCCCGTTAAGCGGTTTTCAAATTAAAATATAGAATTAATTCTTAAAAAAAATGACGCATTCAAGATCTAACAACAATATTTCAGGTAATAGACAGGCAATAAACAAATAAACGCGGGCCTTAAAAAAATTTGGAATAACACTTTAAAATGCTTACACAAAACGGACACTACGTATTCAAAATACCCTATTCATTAAATTTGGTCATACGAAGAATTGATACATAATAATACTAAGAACAACAGCTGTGCTACTAAAATAAAAGCACACAACTAGCACCATACATTAGGGACACACAGCACATTATTCAGCTAGGTACACGCAGCAGGTGCTGATCACACATCTCTAATATAAAATACAAATCCACATCTGTCACTTGAAAGATTAGGACACACACAACCTATTATTCAATTAGGTATATACAGTATCATTACTGAAGTTACATCTCTTACAATAAAATAGGGGCAAACAAACAATACCATTAAACTAAGGACACACAGCTTATTATTTAATTAGACATATGCACACAGTACGACTGCTGAGTACACAAGTCTGGCATTAAAATAGGAATACACATTCATCACACAAAATTAAGACGTGCACAGCCTAATATTTAAAGAGCTGTATACCACATTGTTAATAAACACTCACGTTTGACAATAAAATAGGAACATACGAACAATAACATTAAATTAGGCACACACTATTATTGAATTAGACACACGCTCAAAGTGCAACTAGTGAGCACACAGCTCTAACAATAAAATAAGACTACGCATCTACACATAAAAAAAATTAGGACGCACAACCTATTATTTAATGATGTATATACAGTGTCATAACTGAAGGTACACTTCTGAAAATAAAATAGAATACATATCTATCATATCAAAATTATGACTCACACAGCATATTATTTAAGTAGCTATATACAGTATCATTACATCACATAAACAACAATACCGTTAAACTAACTATAAGAACACGCAGCTTATTATTTAAATAAGCACACGCACACACTACGACTACTGCGCACTAACGCTAAAATAGGAAGACATATCTATTATAAAAAATAGGACGCAGACAGCTTATTATTTAAATAGGTATACACAGCATTATTACTGAGCGCACATACCTGACAATAAAAGTGCAGCATACAAACAATACCAACAAACTAGGAGCACAATCCTTTATCTAATTAGGTAGACACAACACAGCACGGCTACTGAACACACAGCTCTAACAATAAAATAGGAAGAGACATCTATCACAAAAAATTAGGACTCACATAGCCTATTATTAAATTAGATATACGCAATACCATTATTGAGCGCACACCTCTCACAATAAAATAGGAGCATTCAAACAATACCACTAAACTAAGAACGCACAGGCCATTATTTAATTAGACACGTGGACGTTGTACGATAACTGGGCACACAACACATACTTAATCAGAAACACGTACACGGTGCGGCTACTGAGCACACAGCTCTGACAATAAAATAAAAACAAACATCACAATTAATTACACACAACTAATTTACGCACAATTGTGGAAATAAAATAAAAATTTACAGCTGTGATAATTCCAAGTTCCAACTACATAATATAAAATTATTTTACTACATAACATAATTGCGAGCAACATCTTACGTACTCAAATCACAAACATTCCACAATTATTTTCTAACGTATACTTTTCCTCTTACAGTAACTCATTACAACCAACACAATACAACAGCAGTTGCACGCTTTATGGCATGAAATAGAATAGTTCGTTAGTAAACTTGTAATTCCTATATTTTCATTACCGTAATAATATGATTACAACCCTTTACGCAACATCGACGCTCATTAAAATGCCTAACTATATTTACCGACAATACTGTATTATTTCTCTCTAATATATAAAAATTTTAGCTGTAAACGTTTATATACCTGAGAACCAATATAGTTGTTACATAAAGGAGGCAATACCGCCGCACATGGCTGATCTAGGAACAGACGGTGTTGTAAGGTTGTCGTTCCGCAGATGAATAACTCATGATGTTTTTCTTCCTAAATCTTCATTAAAGATTTAAGATTAAGATTTGTTACGTGAATGTGATATAAGACATTGCAGGTTACTATGATGATAAAGAGTGAATAAAATTATATATGTGATTATTATTATTTTTGTATATCTTTCCATTTTGAACAGTACCTTCTCATAATGAATGATATGATATATGACATGAATACAACAACCTATTTTGGATTATAGAGGTCGCAAATTTATATAATTTCCTAATAAATTTACAATTTTGTAGGCCATTTATAAAATGTTCCTCTAACGTGTTGAAAGTTTACATAAAGAAAAAACGAGAGTTTACGATGATCCCTAAGCTCTGGTCTGTAGTCAATCTTACAGCTTACTTCCGCTATATATAAAACTGTTGCTGTGCTTAATAACCCAGAAAATCGAGCCCCAATAAAAGCTGGATTTAATTAAGCTACGCTATATCCACTTACTGCATTTGCTTAAAGTACGTTTATTTAAAAATTAATTTTTATAATGGGTTTCCGTGAGTAGTCTGGAAAGGCACGAATCGATTAAGAAATCAGCTTTAAATTAAATATTATATGTACTATAATTATCCTATAAATAACTTGTCAATAATAAATAATTTGGTTTACTCAGAAATTTTCTGTTATGTTAATACAATAAAATTTCTTCGCTTCTAGGTTTCGTGTGTTGTGGTGTTAAATTTGCGCCAACTGTCGTGAGCATGTTTCATTCTGGAGGAGCGTTTCTTCGTCATCTCTCCCTTTGTGTAACGTCTCTCGTAGGTTGCTTTACTATGTGTGTTTTTTTGTTCTATTTGGTTAGACCACCTTCTCGTTATATATCCAAAGAAACCAAGTATTAGGGCATACACAGTTTGAAATATTCTTTGAGGGTCTTTAAGAGCTCCTGAAGAAAACCATCCATGGAGCCCGAGGCACCCTTCTCCATCACCGTATTTTCCAGACATCCAGTCTCTTCGTCTCCTATGCCTTGACCGTCCATGCTTCTGCGCAGTATAGTATAATTGGAAATGCAAGTGTATTTATAATTAGTTTTTTATGTTAAGGGTTATGTCGCTGTCCATGCAAGTTTTTTGTAGATATCCAACAGATCGCCAGGTCATTTCACATCTACGTTCTGATTTCTCCCGAACTGTCTCCTTTATTTGTGATGAGTGTTCTCAGATATACAAAATATCTTATATGTGGAACGTCAGGTCTGTTATTCTGTGCTCGGCTGATCTTCATGATCTTTGTCTTCTAGTGGTTAATTTCTGAATGTAAGTTGTTACTTTGTTCCTGAAGTTCAGCTAGTTCTTCGTGGATGTTTGCGACCAGGACAATCCATCCACATGGCGCAGGTTGACGATTTTTATTCGTCCTGTAACAATTCCACAATTCCACTTTTCCAGTGCCTTTCTTAGAATATATTCCTTATATACATTATTATGATGTTATATTGAAGAACCTACATATGAGCCCCACATTAAAACAACAAAAAAATATTACTTCTGGAAGAAGAGGAAATGTTGCTTTACTTGTACTCGTAATAATTACAATATTATTGCATAAGTTGTTGAAACAACACAAAGGGCACACTTCAAACATAAACTTTAGAAGAAATCTTATCTCAGGGTTTAGACTTTAGAAGATAAAATTTTTGTAACTGCTGTGTAACCTTTAAATTATTGCGCTGGCTAATTGAACAATGCGAAGAATACAAGGTAGTCAAAATGAAATTATAAAATATGGATGCAACAAAGGAATGATTTAAATGTTATCGAATTATCTAAGTATTTTCTTATAGAACGTTAAATAACTTTAACAATTAAATGAAGAAGTTACATGACATAAATAATAAGGACTAATTTCACAAAGCACTTTCAAACGGACCCACTTTTTCACATAAAAGCGGTTGCTTATTTTCTTCTGGTGTTGGCAAAATTCACTAGATGAAATTAGGATGGCACTTGAACTTCAAAACGAAAGTCCACCATTTGTTGCTGTTTTCTAAGTTCCTCGCAGAAAAACTTTGGGCTGAGTATCTTCGTATTCGTAAAATCATTTTACACGGTAATTAACCAAAATATTATTTACTGCTTATTACTTCAGATGTTCAAATATACCAATAAAGTCATAAATGCGTTGCATCTTTATATTTTCGTTTTAAACTGTTAACCGCAAACTTGCTTCACTTTTTAAATTGTAATTGATTCGATGTTACCTACTTGTTTTCATTTATTTTAAATTCCATAAATTCCATTGCTATTCCAGTTGAAGTTACAGAATATGATGCGAATATCTCCCGAATAATTAACAGGTATAAAACTTTTGTCCAACTTCTAGATGATTCCTAACCTTGAAGTTTGTTTACGTTTTAAACGCCAAACGCAGATACAAACAAAACATGTCGAAAAAATAACTGAAGTCTTCTGACATTACTTTGATACTCTGCCCCAATTTCTTGATTTTCGGCTAATTTACCGAATTTTATCGTTTTTTTTTCACTCAGATTAACAACAAACAACGTTTATTTGAACCATAACACCTAATAATAAGATTGTTTTATTCAAACAGGATACATTAAACACAAGAAACTACAATTTTACTTGACTCACCAGACGAGCGTCTGTTCACATTGAGATTGAGATATTTAAGTCCCAGTTGTTTTTCTCTTTTTTTAACAACTTACCATGGCAACATCAAAATACAAACAAAAATAAGTACATTTTACGAAAAACATGTGACTTCCTAAACCAATGGGAAAGCAGAATGAAATTAACACAAATTAACCAAATCTTAAATATTTTAATAACTTTTTGAAAATATCATTTACATCAAAACTGAAATTATAGACATATTCCTTATTTAAAAGGGAATGTTTTGACACGTCACACTGGCTATCAATTTTTTTTAACAGAATTCATATTCATTTTAAGTATAAATCACCTTAAATTAATAATATTACAATTAACGATAATCAAAATCATATTAAAATGTTCTTCACACCTATATCCAAATATAACTCATAAAAACATACAATTGGAAGGTCCATTTTCCTCCATAATTACATGTTAGTTGACAGTTGCAGAACATAATACACAAATCTCATATCTTATTATTTTCCAGGTGAAAAACTCACAGTCAAGTTTGATAAACACCTCTAATACCTTCATACCATTATTACGCCTACGAACAAGCAAAACGAAACAGAGAATTTAGAGGCTAGACACCAGATCAACGCAAACAAAGTCAACGGAGTTGAGAAATACTAATTGAACATGAACTTCACTTGTTCTAACATTTTATTTTTCAGGTTTATAGCATAAAATAGCTTGATGTTATCTAAACAAGTTAATTTTCTATTAAATTATCTAAAGCGAGGTTCACATAACACAGCAATATGTTGAAGAGCATCGGTGGCAGTATGGACCTCTGCTAGCACCTTGCTTGATTGAACATAGGTTAGATAGGTAGTTGTTTATTCTCATTATTGCTCTGTTGTTGCTATACAGTTCGCTAATTAGCACAGTTAGATGACCCGCGTCGCCCATTTCTAATAGTATGCTCCATAATTTATCCCACTTGAGACTATCAAACGCCTTGCGATAGTGATGTGATGTGATAGATATGTGAAACATATATACATTGGTTTGTTGATTCCGCCTGATTTTGTATCCGCTGTTTTAGATTTAATAACCATTCGTGCGTACCACGTGCTCGGGTGAAATTTGTCATGATAGGTATGGTTTTAGTCTTTCTTTATAATGGTGATATTAACTTGACTTGCATGGCGCATTAGCGCTAGCAATCGGTAATTGTCACATTTATCCCTGGATACTTTCTTGAGTAACAGCAGGGCGGCAGACTTGTCCACCCTGTTGGCTAGTGGCCAGTTGCCAATATGTTTTGGCATATTTTACGAAACCTTTCTAAACCATGTTCTCCCATGGTTTGTATTATTTATGTAGGTAACCCATCGGGGCCTGGCTATTTTTAAAGTTTTTATTTTTTTATTTTTTTATTGCCTACGGCAATATTCGGTACGTTAAACTCAAGATTAGCAGACGCCGCGAATAACCCATTTTATTTTCGTTACGGCCCCCGTACGGGCGACCGGAGTCATTAAAAGTGGAAGGCTGACTGACGATCTTTCGCAACGGAAATCTGCCCTCCCCCAAAAGGTTGCACCATATTGCGAAACTGCATGAAATATTCTAGAACGAAAATTAACATGTGTGACTTTCGAGAGAAGCCTAAAAACATTTCCCAAATGCTAGCACTGTTTAACAAAGAAATTCCTAGAAATCCTGCCTGATCGGCGAAAATAACTTACAAAGAAAAAAACCTTGAGACTGTTTTGGTCATAAATTAATTTCTGGGAGGAAAATACTAACAAAACTGTTAACAACGCTCAATCTTAGAAAAACGGAAAATAGCGAAACTGTATCCAACCTACAAACGGCAATTAATATAACGTTATTAATTCTTACGGAGCGGCAATCAAATTAAGAAATTAATTCACATAAAGCGGCAAATGTTAAAAGAACATAACAACTTGTTTTGTATTTTCATATCAGTTTTCAATTTGAGATTGATACATGATCGAAACAGTATACATTACAACTAAAATACGATAAATTATACTCGATATCCTATTATAAAGACAGTGTTATTTAAATTATGTAGTTAGTATAGCGATATACAATTCACGAACTTATTTTGCAGACTACTCTACATTCCTGTAAATACTTATTTTAATAATTCCTTCCTCTGTTGATCTGATTGTTACAAGAATAATGTTTTTTATTGGACACTCTGTATTTAGTTGATAACTGTTTGAAGGCTACAACATCACACCCGTTATAAATTTAAGTATTCCCCGTTTGTACCAATTAGAAAACTAAAATAGCCTTAAATAAGAACACTTTCTAACAATTTTATATTTATTTTAAACATTCCTTTATCTGCTAAGTGGTTTATTTTTAGGGAACGAAGGGCACGAAAAACAAAGGCGAAATGAAATGAGAAAGCCTGCTTGCCGTTTCAAGCAAGAATAATACCTCTTCTTTGACATTACGCAGAAAATGAATGAATTCTGTTATACAATACAGTAATAATATTTATTCCTTCTAAGAAGTGACAAATATAATTTCTGAAAAGTACCCAAATACTTATCATAAATAAACTGCGTTAAAATAACAATACTCGTAATGAAATCCACTTCGACAAATCCAGAAGAAATTAACACTAGCTAATTAGGAGGGGAATGAAGATAATAACAGCAGGTCATTGCATAGAAAATTAGCAATTATATTTTAAGTCATTAGTTAATTGAATGAGGTGGCCGTGGGCTAGAGGTAGCGCTGTAGACTACTATGCTGAGGGTGCTGAGTTCAATTCCCAGTACTGGACCATCGGATTTTTAACAGCCGTTCTCCCTTGCAAGGCAATGGCAAGCCAGCTAGGTATTCTGCCTAGTAAATTTTCTCTGGAGTGTTTACACTTCCCGTGGTTAAGCTGTAGGTCCTTTATGTCTGTGGCACTCTAAACGCGCAACACAAGCATAGGAGAGAAGATCGCTACGTCTCGCAAAAGGTAAAGCACTCGAAGAAGTTCATTGAAATGTTGTTTCTAATTTTAAATCTTTAACGTTTCTGTTAAGTAGGCATGCCGTATGAGGCGCTGCGTCAATATTATAAATATTAAAAAATTATTTCTACAGCAACAAATTGTTTAAAACCGGATAAATAAATACAGATTTTTAGATAAATAAAAAATTGCAAGTCTCTCCTGAAAAACGTTTTACGGAACGAACATTTTTCTCTTGAAAAAATTATTTGTTATGAAAATACATTTACATGGGGTTTCATAAGAAACCTCTGTAGATTCATATTTAAGAGAAATGTATGACACTTTCATTGAATACAAAATACATACTATGGCAACCAACATCCGTTTGCCTTTAATTTTAAAATGATCAATGTTGCTTAAGTGTGGCAAATAATGGGAAATCAGAACGGTTGCTTGCTTGAGGAATGCCGTGAAAACGCGGCTACAGTCCGCAATTTATATACCTGGCGTTATCCAACTAGAAGACTACCGCCTGAAAACATACTTAGAAAAGTTCTTTAAAAACGAAGTTAAATTTGATAGTTCCAGAAGATGTAGGCCCAGAAGGATTACAAACACGAAGAATCAAATAGCAATGTTAGAGGTAGTGAATGGGAATCCCCATGAAAATTAAAAATTAGGATTGCAAGAATATCTGAAATTATTTTACTCGCAGTAAACCGATTTTATTAGGATTCCCTATATATTTTATAACGTTAAAGTCAAATCCCTTTAAAGCTACTAAGCTATTGTTTTTGATTATTTCCTCCCTGATTATTTGTCGGCACTGGTAGCTGTTTAATTGGGCAAAATACTGAAAACAAACAATCAATACATGAATTGCAATTGAAAATTGACAAGCAAACATGTAACACTATAAACAATAACATCTGTTTTGTAAGGCTGACAAGCCACAGATCTATTCAAACTTTAGATAGACGCGATATTGCAGCAAGGAATATTACAAGAGTAGGAAGCCATCATCCTACCATCTAAGCTAATTAACTAGCGATTAAACTGAGAAAACAGTTTAATTAGAGACTACGTCTCAAGTCCTAATTACTCATACTGTTACAGGTGCCGTTTCCCATCATGAACCAACCACTTCGAAAAGGATATAGCATGGAGTCCACAGGTAAGCAAGCAATTTACAACACTTCTACACAATAGACACGACATAGTTATAGTTTATTGTAACTCATTTCCTAAATTTATTGCATCAGTTGAAATTGGTTTAACTATAATGCAGAGAGCAAACTTGAAAAATTACAACAAATCAAAACTTCTGTTTTATTGAGCACCCGGGGGAAGTTTAAACTTTAATCGATTGATGAAATAATAGTGGTTAATAGCTAAAGTATATATTACAATGTTACTCATAGTATTTGTTTTAATGAAGTGAGCAATTATTCAATTTAAGCTAACTATACCTCGTAATATCAAATTATATGTATATGTACAAAATTTTATTATTATAATATAATTGATTTACTGCTAGAAGTACCAAATGAATAATAAAAAGTGTGATAGCACTGCATTTCTATTTATCTTAAAGTGCAAACAAGTAGGCAGAAGTTGTTCTGCTGATACACTTTTAAGCACTAGCGAGAAATAAGCATACGAAATCAATAAATTATTATAAATAATTAAAATAATTAGTCGATAGTATATAATGATTTCCCAACATAAATACAAATAACGATGAGCTTTAAATATCTTAAATGTAACCAAAAAACATTTTCTCCTAATGCTCTATAGATTAGAGCAGCAAAACGATTACTTTACAAATAGGAAGTTGTAGGTAATTAACTAGTCAATGTATAAGGTAGACAAATAGGACGTTTAAAACTAAATACATTATTTACTAATTATTGAAATTGTACTATTTACATAAACGGTGCAAATACAGATATAATTTCAATTTGTGGAGAATCGTATATTAATTACTTACTTAACTATACTGGAATTAGCTTACTAATTACTATCAGATGGCGGTTTTACTCCTTTGACATAATGACATAATAGTGCGATTTTATGTCTTAATGTTTTTATTATAGTGACTTGGAGAAAATTTGTTTGTATACTGCGTATAACTTAAAATTATTGTTGACTATACAGGGTGTTTTGTATTAGTGGGATAATGGACAACTCCTTTATTTTAGATAGAACTTTCTGTATATTATTACACCTCGTTGTACTCGAACGACTTCGAGCTTCAGTTTTGTATTTTTTTCTCTCTATTATGTAGTCAATGATTGATTTTAATTGGCGGGAATGTTCGTCCCATGTATATTTATGAATCATCATCATCATCTGACATGGAGCTGACTCGAAGGTCACTCCTGGATTACGCCAGGCCCACCCCATGCCAGTAGGTGGGAAGGAATTTATGGGATAGGGTGATATCGGGTGGGGTGTTGCACCGCGTTAACATGCCTGCAATGTATACCTCAAAGCACCGCTGCTGCAACACCGAGTAGTTAGTAAGCTAGGCATCAATGGGATTTTGAGTACGTAACCGGGACCGTTATGTGATTATGCATTTGACCCTAATAAACTTTCGTACTATTTGCACTTCATTTTAATGTCGACTCTCGGTCCTTCTTCCTTCTTTTCCATCCTTCCCCTCTGCAGCTGTCGGCTAGGAGTCCATCGTTTTCTTTCCCACTGGTACTTGTTTCATTCCTTCTCCTTTGTTTTCCCTTTCCTCACCCTGTTACTACTTCTTCTTCTTCATTATCCTGTTCTTCCTCAGTCGTTTCTTGATCGGATTCTTCAATCAGCGCGTATACTCTTCTTACCTCTCTTCGAATGTCCTCTTTTCTTCGTGCCCAATTCTCCCATATCTCTTTAGGTATGACGGTGTTTTGGATGTCCCTCTCCAATGATGTATTCCACGTGTAGCATGGTCTTCCGATCTACTTTTCTTCTGTTTGCATGGCATAAGCTTGCTGTAGAGGATGGTTGGCAGGTCTTCTTAGAATATGTGCCCAGTATTTCATTCTTGATGTAGTGAGCCGTTTGGTTATTGTTTTCCCTTCTAGAATTCCTTGTGCCGTCGAAGTGTTTTCTTCCCCCGTGGTTAGTTGAAATAGTTTGAGTATTACCTTTTCCATTCTTCGAAGTGCCATTCTGTTAGTTTTCGTGATTGCCGTGGTTTTCAATCCGTATAGAGCAGTTGTGGCTATGATGGAATGGTACGTGTACTTCGATGATATTTAGGTTGATTTTCTCTATCTCCACCCCGCCATGCATAAATTTTCTGATAGTAGCTTGAACCCTTTTATTTTTCTTCGGTTTCCTTTTCTTATTAAGATCGCTACTCCTCTCCTCCTGGAGTTCCGTTACCCTCGCTTAGTTGCCATGTATAGTTTGTTGTTTCCGCTGCTCCTTATTCCAAGAATTCGGTTTTTAGTTGAGACGGCTTGTTTGTCGGCCCGCTTCTATTTCCGTCCCGCAAGGGTTTCTACCTGCTGTCTACCCCTGTTCTATTTCCAAGAACCGTCCCTGAAGCCTATCCTCTTGTACTAAACATGTACTTGTTACAAGATCCCCCGTTTTGATTTCCCTGTCCTGCTTATCCACCTACGTGTTCCTACCCCGTGCTTATATATATTAGATACGGCTGGACTACAATACTAGACTACTACTACTACACTACTTGATCACTTACCTTTTTCTATACTTCTCTCCCTCGTTCTTGCTGTTTTTTCCGCTGTTTTCTTGTTGACCGCTAACCTTTCACCTTTGATCAGTAAGCCGCTAGAGCAGGTGGTCGCTGGTTCGCTTGATTGTTCATACACTCTCACTTGGTAATTTCCACACAGAAATAATTCTTAAGCACGTCTCGCTAAGCAATTTGCCCGGGCGAACCCAAAATCACGTCCGTTCCCTCGCTCATCGCAAACGGAACTCCCACGTATATTTATGAATCATATTCTTAATTTGTTACAAATACAGAGGTTGATTAATCTTTCCCCCTATTCAACAAATACAAGCTCAACCTAATTTCTGTAATTATGTCCTTTCCTTTGACAAAACAACTTTTCATAAACATAAGAAAATGAATCATCACAACTTCTACTATTATCTTACGGAAAATCCGTCATCTGTAAGACAAGTGGATAATCAACGTCGATGGTCCTAAAATGTTTGGGGAAAAACTGTAGGCGAACATGTCGTTGGACCATATTTTTTTTAAGACACCTGGATGGTGATATTTCTTTACAATTTTCAGAACATAGTTTTTGGGAGTTATTAGAAAATATTTCGTTCAGCATTATACACAACCTACGGCTGCAACATGATGGAGCCTCTACACACTATAATTTAGACATTAGAGACGTTTTAAACGCTGAATTTCCGAATAAATGGATTGGGAGAGGTGGTACAGTAGCTTAGTCGGCAAGGTCCCGATACCTGACCAAATTAGATTTCTTTCTGAGGGTTCGTAAAAGATACAGTTTACAGAATTCCCCCTACGACGAGGGAATATATGTGAATACAAATTGACCATGCTTGTAGAGACATAACACTCGCAATGTTGAGGAGTGTGAACAATTGCTTCAGGCGTCAATTAAATTAAATTAAAGTTGTAATCTGTCTTACCTCACTGTTTATTCCAAGCGGTTGTTGGCTGCTATAATAAACACATTATGAAACAGAAGTCGCACTATTATGTCACCCTGTATATTAAGTAGATGTAAAAGAAAATATGTTAATGTTCTGAGGGTTGCCTGTCGGCAATTCACCCCATAAAACGAATCCAATAATACCTACCTCTTCCTGTAGTTTAAGATTTCCACAGACTTAATAAACAACATCCGCATATTCTTATGTTAACTTGTAACAGTAAAACAGAAATTATCAGCTACGATTTCATCATTAAAATTAAACTTACAACTGAGGCGATCTGTAAGCATGTTATGTACGTTACAAATACATTTAAACTGATGATTAATCATGAATAACACCGTATATGAGCTGTAAATTATTTGTGGTTTATCCATGTTACACCGCATCCCCCAAAAGCACACAAGCTGTTAAAAAGGGTTGCTTTTCACTTTGCAGTTGACGCACAGGAATCAAGGGAAGCGGTTACAAATCCCCTAAGAGTACATGTTGTTCCATATGTCTACTGTGGCAGAGTGACATTGCCTTTAATAGAACTGCATCTATTTTAAACACATCCGAAGCGAACATTTCTAAAAATAGTACCAGTAAGAATTACCTTCCTCTGCCAACTTGATAAATAAAATTTACTAGTTTCTAATGAAATACCTTAAAATAATACATGACATTCTATTAAGAAGCAGAAAAGATACATTTCTAATGGTCTCCACGTATATATATATAGGAGACTATACAACAAGACAAAGCTTAATAATTGCCGTCTACCCGATTCCCATACGCCATACCACTCTGTCTCCAGCTAGACCTGTTTCGAGATTTCTGACTGCCAGAGTTCGTGTTACTTCCTCATTCCATGAACCCCGTGGTCTTCCAGGCTTCCTGTTTACTGCGGGCTGCCTTTAACAAATTTTTTTAAGCTACTAACGTTCTTGTATGTAGGTGTCCGACCCACTTGAGCCTCTTTCATCGCTTTTGGAGTGCCCTTTGCTAGTTCTTCCAGGAACAGAATCATAAACTTCTTGAAGGTCTACAAAAGCTAAATATGTGTCCCTTGCTGTTGAAATTTTCATTTCTTGTAACTGTTGTATAGTAGAAAATTATCAATAGATGCTTTCCCAAGAGTGAACCCGCTTTGATCTCCTGCATCTGACCTCAGTATATTTTTCAATGTTTTCCAAATAATCTGCTCAAGGTAGTCATAACCACCAATACTCTATAACTTGCAACTAGTAGTTAGCTTCTGTTTAGTATTGACATCCTGCTGGATTCTGTACACTCTTTTATAAGCTTTGACTTAGTTGTGTTTTACCTGTTTTTGTGGATGGCGACCTTTTATATATACATTCTACTGTGTTTATTACTGTGTTCATTTTCTCATTTGTTTATTATGTAACCTGTATTTTTCTTGTGTCTTTTGTGCCTGAGGCAGGAAACGTCTCTCC
>JABXWE010010639.1:0-31040 GCA_014611495.1 Limonius californicus | reverse complement strand
TTAGGTATTTCCAGTTCTCCCAGGGTTTTCCATATTTCCCTCCTGTCTACTGTATCGAATTCTGCTTTTAGGTCTATGAATGTTAGGTATATTTCCTCTCCTTCTTCTATATTCCTTTCTATTATACTTCTTAAAATAAATATGTTGTCGTTTGTTTGTCTGTTTGGTCTAAAAGCTGCCTGTTCTTCTCCCAGTTTCGATTCCACGTGTTCTCTTAGTCTTTTTTCCAGGATCTTTGTATATAGTTTGTAGCTGGTTTGGGCTAAACAGATTGGTCTGCAGTTTTCATACTGCATCCGTATTCCCTTCTTGTATATCGGGATTAAAAGATTATTTTCCCAATCCTTAGGGATTTTTTGTTCTTCCCATGCTTCTTTACATATCTCCCATAGCCAATCAATTCCTTTTTCCCCCAACCATTTGATCATCTCCGGTGCTATGCCGTCTTCTCCACTTGCTTTTCCAATTTTGATTTTTTGTAATGCCTCTTCGACTTCTTCTCTCCAATTTTTGGAATTCTGTATCTGTCTCCTTCTGGTATTTTTCTTTGTTTTCCGTGTTTTTTAGCTTGTATATCGCTAAACTACTGTAGTTCCTTATTTCTTCCTTGTTGCTTAGTCTTACTTGGTATTCTGCTCTCACTAATCTGTGTTGTGTTCCCAATTCCGCTTCTTTTATTGTTTTGATTTTCTGGATTGTCTCTGTTAATTCTTGTGTATATGTTATGTAGTCTATCAAACTTTTAGCACTTCGTTCTTCTGCCTCAAATGTGTATTTGTCTTCTTTTGGTTGTTCCCACATTGTGTTTCCTATTAGTAGGTCGTTCCCTTTACAGAACTCTATCAATTTTATTCTATTTCTATTTAGTGTGTCTTCTCCGTGTATTCCCATACATCCCATTCCTCTGTTATAGTCTTTTCCTACTCTACTGTTCCAATCTCCCATTACATTTTTTTCTTTTATTTCATCCAGTATTTGTTGTAGATTCGTGTAGAACTCTATCATTTCTTCCTCTGCTGTTCCTTCTACTGGCCCATAGATTTGTATGATGTTTATTATTTCTTCCAGTTTTATACTAATTGCTATTATTCTCGGGTTTATTGCCTTAAAGTCTGTTATTCTTTTATTTATTTCTTCTGTGACTATTATTCCCACTCCTTCCTTTGCTCTTTGTTCTGCTTTCACTCCCGAGTAGTACAGTATGTGTTTGTTTGTTAAGTTTGTACTTCCCTCGCCCTTTTTCTTGGTTTCACTTAGTCCTAAAATTTGTATGTTATTGCTATCAATTCCTCCGTTATTTAAATCTCCTTCCCTGTTAGTGTATTTATGTTCCAAATTCCTATCCCTATCGTTTCCATTCCTATTTCTTTTCCTTTTTCCGTGTCCTTTTTCATAGCCTGTTTCTTTGTTTGTACCGTTTTAGATATTTGGTTATGTAAGGTTAATCCACGTTTAAGTTTTTTGGAATGGCCCCGGTATTCCTGCTAGTTCTGGTTATTTTGCTTAACTGTTCTTGCAGTTCTTCCTCTGGGGATCTTTCACTGATTGTTCTTCCTCCCGTTTTTCCTTTGGGTGTTTCTTCATGCTGTATGTTCCTCTTGTTATCCTTTTCCATTTCGTTTAATTGTTCCAAGTAGTAGGCATCTCCATTTATTATTAACTTATTATAAATGACATCCAAGAATTAAAATCCATGAAGAAGGGGCTCATAAAACAAATGGACACCGTGTTTAAACCTTCTAACCGCTGTAGTCTCTAAACTGGCTTAATGGTTAAAGAACAAAACCTAGCTCTTGGAAACGTCAATGGGTTAGCACAGCACACACAAAAAACCTAAATCTTCATCAGAAATCAAGAAATTGAGATCATGCTGATTTCAGAAACCTATTTTACCAGTAAAAGTTACTTGAAATTTTCCAAATATTTGCTATATAATACCAACACTCAGATGGTAGAGCACATGGGAGTACTGTTATCATTATCAAAAATTATATTAAAATTCACCTACAAGGCAACTAGAAATCTGAGCATATACAGGCAACTGGTGTCACCATTGAAGACTGGATTGGACCCCTAACAATAGCTGCAGTATACTGTCTTTCTAGACATACAACTAAAGCCAAATAATTAGAATACTTCTACATCACTTTTGGGGATTGTATCATCGCAGGAGGAGACTACAACGGCAAGAATACATTAGGGCTCTAGACTCACTACTCCAAACGGGTGTGAGCTGCATCATGCCTGTATCGGAGAACAACTTATTGGCTCACTGACTGACTTATGCATCACAAAGGGATTACCAGGAAACTACCATATAGCAAAATAATGTAATAATAACACTAAGTTCGAAAATTAGGGCAAAAGAACAGGATCTACTGCAAAGAATACTAATTGAAAAAACTCCAGAACCATCACTGAACAGATATTAAAGCTACAAGTACCACTAAAAACTGCTATTGACATTGAAGAAAATGTTGAACAGTTAGTGCAAATCATTCAACAGGCAACAATCAACGAAGAAACGGATAATACAGATTCGTGTTCTATAACTATTAACAGAAAATTTTAGATAAAAGAAAACAACGGGTAAATACCAGTACCTACTCCACACAACAAGGCCAAATTCAATAAAGTTGTGTGAGAGCTGAAACAGCTGCTACATAAGAAAAAGAACAAAGCTATCCAAAACTGTTCCGAAAGACTAACAGCTACAGAAGCCAGGGAGTACTCCTTGTGTAAAGCCACAAAAAGATTGAACAGACCACACATAGCCATTCCCTCAATATGAATTGAGTGAGTTGAGTGGACAAAGAGTGATGAAGCAGAAGCAGAGATATTTACAGAACACCTAGAAAAGGTTTTTAAACAGTTTGATTCTTAAGTAACCAATGAAGAAAACAAAATTCAGCAAGCTCTTGAAGTCCCAGGACAAGTAGATTTACCGATTCAAAACATCTTAATTAAAATCTGTGATATAGAAGGTCTAAACCTAAAGAAACCTCTGGGATATGACCTAATAACAGGAAGACTTCTGATGGATTTACCTAATAATAGTATTAGATTCTTTGTTCAGCTTTTCAACGCTATTTTAAAAGTTGGGACACTTTCCAATCCAATGGAAGGTCTCATAAATTATAATGTTTTCAAAATCCGGTAAACTGGTTGGGGAAGTGAAATCTATTAGTCTTCTGTAATTCAAAACTTTTTGAAAAAGTGTATAAAGAATATAACCTTCAAAATTTGTCAAACATTGGAAAACAAATATTATTGTACAGCAGTATTCCTGGATATAAGCCAAGCCTTTGAAAATCTATGGCATATACTATAGGACTGATGTACAAAACCATAACATACAAAGTGATTTTTTAAAAAGTCAATTGCAGCAAGCCTAGAAAAAAAGCTATTTCGTCTGCAGTCAGCTGTAATGAGCTTTGAATGACATTTACCTGTATGTCAAACTGTGTGAGAGTTCAGGTAGTTAAAAATTTTGGCCCAACAAAATGTGAAAATGAACAAGTATTTAGTTGCAACTGATTTGTAATTTATTAAGGTAAGTAAATTACACGTTTTTCGTCAAGATTTCTTTCTTTCTGTTACAATTTTCATATTGTCAGATTCTAAAGCTTAATATAGACGGGACAATGCTTAGGCTACTGCAATTAACTTTTTAAAAAATCACTTTGTACAAGATAAACACTTCTTGGCGAAATTTCAAGGATGTCCAATTAAGCCTGGGATTCCCCAGGGAGGCAGTTTAGCACCACTATTATATTTGCTTTATACTACAGATTTACCCATGAAAACCAACAGCATTACAACTGCATTTGCTGCTGACACTGCTGAATACTAAGATTCAGTAATTATATCCAATATTCGCCATAAAACATTTGTTTAAATGAAATAACTACAACCATAAGCTTAAGCAATATAATCCTGCAAACTTAAGTACCTACTAGATTTAATTAGCTTTAACATACCCAATGAACATTAACGATGTGTTATGGATATTATTTATTAGAAGATATTTTAGTGACGATACTTCTGCATGTTATTAAGTTCAACTGTCATAATGTATTGCTGAACGTCCTTGGGCAGCATGTAATGTATAGCGGATTCAAGAAAAAATAATTAATATAACAACTATTTAAGTAATACCTGGTTAAAGATCTTTGACCTAAAGTGGACGTATTAGAAGGTTTTGCAATTGTGGTAGTTACTTTCAGTTTTTTAGCTGAATTATCATCAGTTTCCTCATCTGATGATTCACTACTATCACTTTCTTCACTGATTTCACTTTCAGTTTCACTATTAAAATTGAAATTAATGCCAGCTTCTTTGAAACTCACTGTTTCTACCACTGGCACTTTTGAGAATTGTATCTGTGTTGATGTGACAATTTCTCGGGGTTTTGGTTTTATTTTTTGCACTGGCTCATTTGACTTCTTTTGAGGAACAGATTTAAATGCTTCTTTAGATAATACTTTTTTGCGAGGTTTTGGTATAACTTTTTGAGGTTTCACATCAATGCTTTCAATTGACGTATTTGATTTATTGCTATCCTGTTGGATATTAGAAATGTTATTTGTTGTGTGCATTTTTTGTGTTTCTACTTCATTCATCTTATTCCAGAAGGACTGCATCTGATTTTCTAATTTCTCTATACTACCGGTTACCTGTAAAGAAATATATTGTATAGAGACTGTCTATTATAGCAGGTCCACTACACACATATCTATGAATCCCAAGTATGGTAAGAAATGGAAGATAAGTTAAAAGGTACCAAAGTTGCCGAAATATCAGACAAAAACTGCTTTTATTCAATACCTTCTTTTATATAAAGGGTAATACAGAAACTTTCGAAAATAAAATTATATGGGATAAAACACTGTTGGGATGACAAATTACAAAATGTAATACTTTTTCCATCAATCAACACATTGAAGCTATCAAATTTTACTAAACACATACCCATAAGTATTTACCTTTTTGCATACAATTACTTACTTTTTTTTCAAGCATTTCTTCAAATTTTTCTAAATGATTCGCAGTTTCTGAACGCAATTTGTTCTGTATGTTTTCATTAACAGCTTCAGATGGCATTTGAAAATTTGATTGTTCAACCTGTATTTTCTTAAGTCTTGGTGAATCTTTACCTTGACAGTTTTTGCAAATAACCGATTCCTGCAATGGAATAAAATCGGTTTGAGTGATACCGTCACTTTTTTTTATTTCATCCATGTTTCTGGAATTTTCTTTAGGTTGTACTATTATTGTACTATTTTGATTATTATCATTTGAAACAGAATGATCTATATATTTTTCTGAAATAACTATTGTTGATTTATCATCCATATTATTATTTGCTAATTGTTTGGGTTCAAAAGTATTTTCCTCAACTTTTTTATTTTCGTCTCTGTTTTCTTTACCTTGTGTTTGTTCGAATTTCTTCAGAAATGTCTCAAACCATTGTTCATATTTGTCCTGATCAAATTTTTGTGTTTGTAGTATACGGAGTTCATTTTCCACATGATTTTTTAAAAGTTCAAATTTCTGTTGTAGATCCGCTAATAACGAATTTTCCATGGAACTTATTTTTATTGGAAAATCAGCACTAATATCCTGTTTAAGATTGTTTGGTTCATCATTATGGATGAATTTTTCCGTGTTATTTAAACGTTCCTTCAGCTCTTTTATTTCTAATTGCAGTTTATCAGTTTCAGCTTGAAAGGAGGTACTGGATGCAGCCTGCTGCATGTCGTGTCGCCTTTTGATATGTGCCAAGAGATATTCTTCAGTTGAAAATGCTTTTGGACATTGGTTGCATTGGAAAACTGGCACATTCTGCGTACTTGCTATTTGACAATTTAAAGCCGATTTTAGTTCTTTTATCTGCTTCTTTGAATTTGCTGCTTCTTGTTTTAATTCTTCTACATATCGTTTCAAGTTTTTGGATTCCTTTGAATTAAAAAAATACACACAACAAGTGGTTATATTAATGAGCAATTCAATATTCTTTAAAATATTTACCTCATTATTTTTTGTGAACTCTTTCTTTATAAGAATGACAGTGTTGTCTAAATATTTTTTGCAAAAAAGTAAATATTGCACAGACAACTGACTAAGACGAAATATTTTAACAAAAGTAGGATCCAAAATGCTGGTTTGATCGTTGTCCAAATTAAAATTAATTACTGTACCAATATGTCGTTCGATTGTTGCAACATCTCTTTCTCTAATTACTTGTTCAATATCTATGTGCCCTAAATAAAACGAAATCTATCAACCCACATCAGGTGAATATTATTATTAAAGTAATTATAATAGCAAATTTGATATACCTATATTTTTGTCTAGTGATGGTTTTGCTCTAAGAGTCTGAAAAGTAAATCCTAAATCCCAGGCCAAACGGGCGTAATCGTAATGCCAACGATAATCATCCATGGACATATTTCTTTTAAATATCGATTGACGTTATTTTAGAGGTTAACATAAACACAACAAACATTTTTCGCCGTATCTAGAGTCCCGTTGAACTGTAGCTATTCTTAATATGTTGTAATTGTAGTCGGTGTCTGTTAATTATTGAATTGTTATCATTTACTATACTATAAATATTGTTTATTAACAAATTATTTTTTTATTAAGATATACAAATAAGACTTCAACGCTTAGGGTTCAATTCTCAGCACCAGGACTTCGGATTTTTAAGACCGTTTTCATACACAAAGCAATTGGAAAAAGCCAGCAAATATAGATGGCGTAATTCAATGTATAAATAGCCGGCGTAAACAGGATAAAGTTCAGTAGCGGGTGTGTGTTTATATCAAGAGATCCAAAAAAAAGCCCAGCGGGCTGTGGAATGAAAAGTCACGTCTTTTCTAGACTAAAGGAAAGTTTATAATCTCAATTTCAGGTTAGGTTGTGTTAGCTGGAATTAAATAATAATGAAACGTCATTTTTAAGAACAGATATCTTTTATTGAGCAACAGTAAAAGAAATGAATAAACCTGAACTAATGTGATGATCACAACAAATGTTGAAAATGTCTGCCTTCTTCCTCCAAACATTTCTGAACTCGTCTTCTCATACCTTCAAAAACATTTTGTAATAATTGAGGTGAGTTGTTAATTTGTTGACAGTTTTCTTCAATTCTAAGTTTCAGTTCGTTTAAATCATTAAATGGAGTTTTAAAAATGGTGTTTTTCAAATAGGGCCATAGAAAAAAGTCCATAACAGTAATATCACAAGAGCGAGGGGGCCAGGGTGTTGCAGTATTCCTACTAATGATTCAGTCATCAAAATATTCGCGTAAAAAATTAATTGTATCTGTTGCGCCATCCTTTGCAGAAATCCATCCCGTAGCTCATCATTGTAAAATTCATTTAAGAAAGGTTGCAATTCGTTCCTGTACCTTGCTCCAGTTAGCGTGCCTTCGAAAAATATTGGTCCAACTAACCTACGACGACTCATTCCAACCCAGACTCCTATTTTCTGTGGATGAAGGGGAGCTTTAATTGTAACGTGTTGATTCTCGTTACTCCAAATCCGCATATTCTGTGAATTAACATACCATTAAGGTAAAACCAGGCTTCGTCGGTAAAAAAAGTTAAATTTAACTGCTCATCATTGAGATTATCCAAAAACTAACGACAAAACTGAACTCTTTTTGGATAATGCTGTTCTAAAAGCTCCTGACGGAAATAAATCGGTAAGGATGCAGATGCAAAGCTTGTCTCAATATTCTGTGGCATGTACCGTAACTTAAATCATCAATTTGCTGGCATAAATGTCTAATTGGTGTTTTTGGAGCCTCGTCAATTCGTTGTCTTACAGTTTCAATTAAAGCAGGTACTATCTTCTTTGACCTACCAGACCCTTCTTTCCTTCCAACACTTCCAGTTTCTCGAAAATTGCTGACTAAATTCTTAACCAAAGCATAAAATTGTCGGTATGTAATAATTTCATTGGGATACCTCTCTCGGAATTTCACAAAACAAGGAGGAATCGAATAATGCATAATGTCCATTCTCCGTCAACCTGAAATCCGTTCCGAAAGTAAGATTCAATAATGAATGCTCTTTGAAATTTATTAAAAATCATTTTAACAATCTGTTCGTATCAAAAAAAGATAACTAATTTATCTGACATCATAAACATTCCTTTAGTCTAGTAAAGACGTGACTTTTCATTCCACAGCCCGCTGAGGATCAGCTTTTTTTTGATCTCTTGATATGAAGCGAAAGTTGGGTATTTTGCTATTTCAATAGCCAATAAGTTTAAGTGAAATTTTTCAGTATGTTGGTGTAATTATTCGTCCGATAAAGGAAGGAGAACATATACCTATTAAAGATCGACTATGTGGTTTTAAGTAGCAGACAAGATCATGCTCACTGTTGTGTGTACAATTCAAGAATTAATGAGCAAGAACACAAAATACAGCTCAGAGTAAAATATGAAATATAGTGCGAAAGATATACTTACGAAATAAGAAACCATCTTTCTTTACAGAATGCTTACTGAATACCAACATGGTTGTTGTGATGACTTTATCAGTTCTTATATAATCTATTCAGGATTGATATGCCATCCAGCAGGCTGTTTTTTTTGCTTTTCTTAAATATTATTTGATTGATTTCTAGCAATGTCAAAATGAAATTGCCCTGTTGCCAGCTCTAGAGTCCCCTACTTTTCTAAAATAATCTAGTAAGTTTAGAAATAATAAAACACATAATATACCTACTTAATTGTCAGAACGGTGAAAGTTATTAACAAAGTGACTACACTGCAAATTGTGAAAGCTTTCAACCACTATAAGAGATAGGCTAGACTTCACACGATTTACCATTATAAATCGATTAATTGATATATTTGGGGTAAGCATGTATTATTTCTTAAATATGCAATTGCAAATTACTTATAATTTTAGGTATCTGAGCGTCCTATAAGGGACATTTTATCACAAGGACAGGACGTTTTGAAATCATCCATTTGTAGTAAATGTGCTAAGACGGACGTTTTCGTAAATTACACGTTTAGAAAAGATTTACAACGACAAATTTGGCAGTATCATCTAAAGAATGAACATTTTACTCTCGACAAACTCTTGGCTGACTCTCGCGAAAATTTGGAATACAAGGGGGGCAGGACTACTTTATTCAAAATTATTAAATCAGTGAGTTACAAACATAAAATGGTGAATGGACGCAAAATTTTATGTGAACGAAAACACGTCGTTGCATCCAAAATTAAATTTTTGAGACAATTTCTCCAATATCAAAATTCTAGTGAAAATGTGACACTCGTGTACCTAGACGAAACGGCGATCTACCAAAATGGATCCGCGAATCGTCAATGGGTACACGAAACCGATCTTAAAAGTAACCCAGCCAAAATTAAATGTGAGGGGAAGAGGTTCACGATTTTGAATGCGGGATGTAATTTAGGCTTTTTGGAAGGGTGCGACATGTTACTAGACTCAAAGAACAACGACAGGGACTATCATAAAACTATGAATGGGGAAATTTTACAAAATTGGTTGTTTAATCAGCTGATTCCTGCTTTGGACAAGTTGCAAGGAAAATTTGTCGTGGTTATGGACAACCCACCGTATCATTCAGTGCAGTTTGACAAGCCGCCCACATTTTCTTGCAAAAAAGGTGTATTGCAGGAATGGTTGATTAACCATCACAATGTCGAAATTCAGGGCAAATTTACTAAGAAAAAACTTTGGGAGTTAATTAAACCTTTTACAGCAGACGGAAATAAAAGATACGTAACTCACGAAATTTTGAAAAAGCGCAAATATGAGGTTCTTCGATTGCCTCCATACCATTGTCAATACAACCCAATTGAAACGGCGTGGGGGTTTTGTAAGACCTATTACAATAAGCACATACATTCGCAGCCAAAATCGAAAGACAAGGTTGCAAATTTATGGCGTGAGGCTCTTTCAAAATGTACTCCCGACATGTGGCAAAATTTCTGTGAGCATTGTGAAAAACTTATTTCGGAAGACTGGACAAAACATTTAGGAAATCTATCGTTTGAAAATATTCCTACTTTCATTATTTCAATTGGGGAATCTGATTCAGAATCGGAGGATGGCGATGATTCAGATACTTCTAGTAATATCATGAAGGTGGAATACGGTAGGGGATATTCTTTTGGCATCTAAATTGTGAATGAGTGTTTTACAGTTTTTATCTCGCCTGAGAAAAACACTGACCTCAATGGAATACGAACTTGGGTCTCTTAGCACCAGAGACAAACAGTCAACCGCTGGACTACCATACTATCAATTTGAAACATGAGCGGCATGGACGTTAATTCTTCTTAATTTGCTGCAAGACCTAAATATAGGACAACAAAGAATGGCGTGAAATATGCTATGTATACATTGATTGATTGATTTGAAAGAGCGAGATCTAGGACGCGGTTTTCCAAGCATCTCTAAGCACTGCAGCTTATTGTACACCCTAACTAAGAATTTTGCCTATCTGGGGTAATTCCAACTCCAGTAGTGATTTTTAACGTGTCACACATCGTAGTGGCACGGGACCTACGGCTTTACTTCTTATCCGACAGAAGGCGCATTTTCAGATTTTTCACCGCTAGAAAAATCTCGCCGACCTCAGCCAGGTTCGAACCCGTGTCCCTCGGATCCAAAGGCAATTGCGCTAACCACTAGACCACCGAGGCCGGCTTGTCCAGTAATACGTCAAACTATCATCTGGAAAGTACCTATTAAGCAGTTTCTATATTCTACTAGATCATCAGCGATGTGAGGCATAATAGATGCTTTTGGTGCAATTTCCGTACAGTCGTCACATTGGACATTTGATATAAACAAATACTTGAATGTTTTTCTATCTGTTATTTTTGAACAGTAGTTTGTAAGGATTAGTTGCAAATTTTCTAACTACGGCGTCCACTAATTGTCCCTTGTTTGCGAAAACCTATTGACGATGAATACTTATCATGGCTAACCCATTTAACCTATTTTCATCAATAGTGCTTCTAAATGGGTTAGAAGCACTATTGATGAACATATTAATTAAATTTTAATTCGGCGAAGGGAGCTGAATGAACGCTCTATAGTACTTGTTGTGCATTGCAGTGTATAAAATACGTACAGGTTGTAGTTCTTATGACTTTTTACAGATTGTGCGAGGGTCGCTATTTCGTAATTAGTTTCTTTCAAAATGTTGACATACCAATAAGCAACCTATTAATAAATTTTTCTGAAATTTGTTATTTATATTTTTTGTATTATTTTAAATTTTTCCCGCCTTGGAAGGGGTGTAGCTGCCCCCCCCCTCCACCGGATACGCCCTTGGTTACTACATCAGACAGTAACAAAAAATTTAATAATTCAACGGTTTATAATGAAAACGGAAAAATATCGATTTTAGGTATAGAGCAATAAAAATTGTGGAGAATAAACGTATCAATTAAAAAATATAATAATATACAGAGTGTTGCATTTAACAAAATGCTCTTTGAAATAAGTTAAATTTGCACTGGTGTAAACCATGTAAAATAAAATTAATTTTTGGTGGTTGTGTCATTTTAGTACTGCACTTGGCTGTGAAACTTGTATTCTTAATTATTCGTAATACTCACCCACCGAATTAATTGGTTAAACCTTGTGCCCACCAAAATGTTCACATTTTTTAAATAAATTTGGGAATGCCTCACCCAAAATCAGAAAACAGGAGATCGTTGGATAGATAATTTTACGCTGAATTCTAAAATGTAAAAATATACAGGATGATCTATTTAAAAGTAATACCTTGAAGTTGCTCCGCTATAGCGAATGACCCTGTATATTTTTGAAAAATGTTCTTATGATGTACGCATTTAGAGACTACACCACTTAAAAAAAAGAAACATTTTCAAATCATATTAATAATGCCAATATTGGACTTTGAAGCACTAATGAACAGCCCTGTTTTTAACTAGTCTCTAATGATATTTAACAATTTTTAGTACATACTAATCTCATACATTTGCATTTTTGTGTTTTAAAAATAACTAGTTAAACATACTATTGATGAAAGAGCTGCCTTGCAACTAAGCTTACATAGTAAGATCGAGTTTTCACAATTTTCACTATAATATTTATATTATATAGTTGTTTCTTAAAACTTTGCAACAGTTAAAGGATGTCCACTGTTTCCTATTACTAGAGCACAAACTACATTCATGCACTATTTGTTGTGATGTTTTCAAGTTATAAAGTAATTAGCATTTTTCTTCTGCATTGGACATGTTTTAAGAAAAAGCCTTTTTAAAGACCATTTAAAAACTATTATTTTATGGAATAACTATGTTTTTAACAATTTTGTTGAACTTAGGAAGGCCTCACTAACTGACATTTTAAATGCTTTGATGTACTTATAGCAAGCAGTTGCACTCCTTAAATTTTGCTTTCCTAACACAACTCCTAGTAATACTAAGCAGTTAAATTTGATTAAATTTATTCAAAATGTTTGATTTAAGCATTCCTCATGGATGCATGGCATACGAATTTGTACTAACCATTTTAATTAGGTTAAATGTAGTCAAGATATTATTCTGGAAGAGTATAATCAAAAAGCATTCTCCAGTAAAAGTTCGAAAATCTAAACTGTTCAGGAATTAAAAGAGGCCTAATTTACAGAAAGTAATCTTAACATTAAAATTTTAAAAACAATTAAGAAGAAAAGAACATATAAATTTGTTTTCGCTAGGAACTACCGTATGCCTAATTCTTGTTATTATCCACAATAACAGACATTTTTAAAGAAAAATCATTCGATATTCTGCAGCCTTCATATCACTCTTTAAACTGAGTGTAGATACAAAGAGACCGCCAAATTGAAACGTCTGCGTTTTTAAAAAATCTGGATTCTCAGGTTGTTCTTATTTCAGCGATCCACATGTTTTACTTCTCCTGCATTATCCCTCTAGTATTAATATTTAATAAATATAATCATGTGTACCGCTTTGTGCAGTAAATGCAGTAAAATCCACAATAAGTTCTTCATTAAGCAAATTTTCTTCTTAGCAGTAAATTATTTTAAAGGGAATTCACAACAAAGCTTTCTTTCAACCTTAAACTATGACAAATTTTAAAAAAATTCAGAGATTTTTAATAAATTGCAACCCCAACTTTGCCGTTTTTGCACATATAAAAGAAGTTACAATACGGTAATATTTAATTACAGAATTGTGTAATGATATACCTATATACTATAAGCATTTTTTAATTGCAGCTTGATGGAAGAATACATGAAGCTACATTTAAGATGCATGCTGGTGGTGTCGGAAGGAACATTACTGAAGCTTTAAGTAAGTTAGGTTATCAGCCAAGGCTAATCTCAGTTGTCGGCAATGACAGTCATGGTGAATATCTGCGTTCTTTGCTTCCACCAGCATGTTCTAAAAGTATTGAAAAGCTTACAAATTATAGTACAGCCCAATGTACTATAATTTTTGACTGCAATGGCGAGTGCAAAATGCTTATTGGGGACATGCAAGTACATCAGCAGATCACCCCAGATATGGTATGTAAACACAAATGCCCTTTAAAGTTTCTACTACATGAATATATTTTGTCTAGATCAAACGCCACGAACAACTTATAAAAATGAGTCCATTACTTGTACTAGATGCCAATCTAAGCCTTTCTACACTAAGTGCAGCTTTAAAAATTGCTGAAGAACACAATGTTCCAGGTTAGTTTCACAATCTAGTCTCATCATAATTACATAAACAACATGTGTCATAAAATAAGCAATATATTTAGTAAAAAGAACATAAAAACACACCAGAAGTCAAAACTTACATGTGTAAATTAAAATGCACTAAAGTACATTATGGGACGGAACATTAACAAAATAATACATTAATAAAGTAAACTACACATGCTTAAGGGCTATATAAAAATACTTCTAAAATACTTTTATTTCGAATACTACAGGCCTACTTTACAAGTTTGATTTTCAGCTTCTCTTGACAATCTAGTTATGTAACACACGAGAAGAAAAATAATACTTCTACTGAGTCATTCAAACTAAATTACCCAGCACTGTCATGTATGAAGATACACCCTAGAAAGTACTAGAATAAATTTGATTATGGCCAATAAATTTCCCAAACATCTGGTATAATCACATTTAATCTCATACTATTTATCAATCTAACTGTTAACATCAGCATGTAAATGGATTGATTGGTTACTTTTAAATTCTATACAAAAATATCTTTCAAATATAACAAAGAATTTTTTATTTGTACTCTCGCCTATTTTCTTATATTTTTACAAAACAGTATACTACAATTTTATTACTCAGTTTGCTTGATACAATGGTTGATTTACATGCATACTATCAATTTAAACAATTCAGTACTTAGAGAGCACTGTAGTGTACTTATTATTAACCAGTACGATACGTCAGAGTTAACATGGTCAAATAACAGAAAGTAATGAATTACTCCAATCTGCAGCATAGGGAAGGTACTTTAACATACATGAATTTTCTCAGTCCATTAAGTGATTTTTGCACACACAGTGAAAAATTTGTATTTATATTATTCCAATTTTATTCGAGATTACGAAATCCTCCAAGGTACAACAGCAAATTTTCCGCTAAACAAAAAAAATATTAATGAAAAAGTGTGTAATTACTTTTATACAAAAATCCTTCCCATCTACATATGAATACTCGATCAGTTCAAATTTTAATTTGTTGTGTGAAGGCAGTTTATGAGTTATTTTGCATCGTAATTTACAAATAAATTAATTAGGCCTTCCAGTTAAAACAACTGCTTTTGTTTTTCATCTACATCAGATCAGTATGTCGCTTTCTTGGAATAAGAAAATTGAACAGATTCCCAACCCTCCACTCTAAATCATAACTAAAACTAGATTACATTTATTTTTAAAATATTTCTTGGTCTATTTGCTACGAAGCAAAGTATAAATATCCATTTCTTAAAAATTGGACCCAACTAACAAACTACTACCTACTTCAACAATAGCAGAACAACAAATCCGCATAATTTGTAATTAGACCATACAAAAAAATGTTATGTGGGGTTTTATATAGTGCACTTTAAGAATGTAAACCGCAGCTATCTATAAAATTCTGCAAATATATGACATTCACAAAACTGAATTTATCACATTAGTTGTGCTAGGTTGTGCTATTAAAAATAAGCATATGCCTAGAGGGGTCTTAAACTTATTTTCTTTACCAACCAAGACGGTGTTGGGGATTAGGATGCATTTGCATTATAAGATTACGGCTTTCACGACGTAATTCGTAACTTTGTCGGGCAGCAAAGTACAGGAAAATTGCTGCAAATCCATGAATAAAGAATGACACCACGGCTAAACCATAAGACCAACTCAGGTAATTCCAGTTGGGATACATAAGCCAGTCACGACGAGTATGAGAACCTCCAAATATTGCTACAGCAAGAAACATGAAAACAGCTGCAAAAGGAAAACAAACTGGATTAATTTTAGTATAAGCAGAGAAATATTACATCAAAATATAAACAGATTCACTTTGTAAAAGGAAACAGCTTGGCTTAACTATATAAAACCTTACTTCAAAAACTGCGATAGAAATGAATAGGTTAACTTACTTGTAATAGAAACGCATACAAAATCCATGGCACATAAAATCCATTCATATTGCAAAATGAATTCTAGTGGCCAACGGCACAACTGACATGCCATAGTAATTTGTGCTCCAAAACTAAGAAGAAAAGACATGGTTACAAAAGTTTGTACAACGATTAACCATCCTGGAAGCATCCACTCTCGGATCACGTTATATTCCAAACTGAAGACATGGTGACAACCATCAAAAAGATGATCAAACTGATAGTATGGATATCTGAAGTCCTTAAAACAATATTCCCATAACCCCATGTGCTTGAAGGTGGAAAATGTTTCCTCGAATGACTGCACCCAGTATGGGCTGTAACACAACATGCGTGTTTTATATACGGTCAATGTAAAACATAATTGCCAAACTC
The DNA here is from genome assembly GCA_014611495.1 of Limonius californicus. Classification (NCBI taxonomy): domain Eukaryota; kingdom Metazoa; phylum Arthropoda; class Insecta; order Coleoptera; family Elateridae; genus Limonius; species Limonius californicus. The sequence continues at coordinate 15,005 of JABXWE010010639.1, read as the reverse complement.
ACCTGCAGAATGAAATCAACAACAACATACCAGCAATGTATGTCAACAGGGCCCCATTTACCAAATGATCTGTGAAGGAGTGTAGAAGGTAAAATTGAAAAGTTAAACTAAATCCTGAACCAACTTACTTGAAGCTCTGGGATAATCATTCTTTTCGAAACCCATTTTGATCGGTACTTTTAAACTTTGTGTACCATATAAAGAGCCCCTTTGTAAACACAAACACTGGTTTATGAAGCCAGGTCACCACTCCCCAATGATGAATAATGAAGTGTAAGACACGCCCAACGTTTCATTTAAATTCGAGCGGGAATCAGTTTCCATTTGTGTTAAAACCAAATATATTATATATTATATTACACTTACACATTATATAAATAAAAGTGTAATGCCCTGAGGAATCGCTTTGGAACTTGTAAAACAGCGTTATTAAACCACATTATACATACGCATTTATGTTTATCAATAATAAAAATGCAAATATAATTAAAATAATTAAACCTTAAATAAAAAGACGCTTATGTTACATTGTTAGATTTGTACAGGGCGTTCTAAAGTTTATGCCCTGTTCTTCTGGACACCATCAAGAATTAGGTAATTAAAAATTTGAATATTAAAAATTAAAATTAATATTTGAGGGGGGGGGGCAAAGATTCTGGAAAAACTCATGATTTTGAAATGTTTTGTAATATATCTCAATACTTCAGGCTACTTACTGTCTTCACTACTCGCAACTTTTATATTGTAATCATCTAAATACAACAAAAAAAAAAAACGACAAATTCAGGCAGTAAATATGTGATGATGATGATTCAGGATAAGATTCCCTAAGGAAACTTTCACAATCCAAACTTTGGCGAGTTAAAGTGTTTCTCACATTGTATGAAATAATACCTCTTGTATTTAACGAAATCAAGGCACAAGTGAGCTAAGTAGTTGAAACTCCATAATAAATAATTTAAAAGAAACGTTATTATAGTTGCACGGACCGTAAATATTCGATAGTCTCATCCCAGGCCCTTCTAGGCTTTCCTTTGTCAGACTTCCATTCTATGATTACTCTTACGGTTGTTTCATTCTTACTTCTTAATACATATCCCAGGCAACTAATTTTTCTTGCCTTAATCCACTTTGCTACATCTTGTCAGTATGTTTTTGTTTAATAATTTATAGTTCATTTTACTTTTCTACGTCTTTCTTCGTGAATTTTCTTTATTCCTAATATAAATCTCAATACCTTCCATTCGAAGACTAGAACATATCTTATTATACATTTATAGATGTTCATTTATTTTCTACATAATAAGTTTATCTTTTAAACTTGTATTTTCTGTTTTATTCCCCCGTTTCTTTCATTATTGCTACAAAGTTCCACTACTGGGTAGTTAAATGTCCTTCTAACGTAGGTACACCTATAGTTGGCTATTTTTTGGTTCAATCTAGTACTATTACTATTACTTATTCTATCCCATTTCATATATTTGGTTTTCTTCTTGTGAACCATCAAACCCACTTTACATGCCTCTAATCTATTTTTGTGTAAATTTCTTTCAACTTCTCTTATCTAGCTATTATAGCCATATCATCAGTATATGCGCACGCCCATCCTTCTCTCTTTATTACTGTTCCTATGCATTCCAGTTTCTTTATTATATAATCTAGTATTAAGTATATTAACCGAGGTCGCTGAAAGAGACTCTCTTTGTTTTACTCCTACATTAATTCCTAAAGTACCTATAGGTATCTCCTTCCATAGCTTTTACACTAGCGATTGAAACCTGCATCGATACTTGAACTAGCCTTTTAGTTTATTTGGTATTTCAATTTCTTGAAGTGACCTTTAGCAATTTTTCTCTTTTAATCTTGTCAAGGGCCTGCTGGAAATAAACAAACAGCAGATGCAATTGTATCATATTCCTAACAGTTTTCCATGATTTTCTTTACCATGTGCAATGCATCTCTCCCCCCTTAAAACTGCATTAGTAGCCTTCTATTATCTTTCCTGTAAAAGAAATTGTCACCTTTACTAAAATGATTCCTCTATAATTACAACATTCTTCTATGTCACGTTTTTATTGGGCTAGGATTAATATCAATTGTACCCAGTCTGTGGGCATTTTTTTTTATCTTCCATATTTGTCTTATAGGTGGCCGCTATCAATGGGTTACCCATTTTTTAGCTTCATTATTACAAATTTACATCTTTCGCATGTGGATTCTGAAATTGGTTCATTATATTGTCGTCTTTCGTGTTATATTCTTGCTCATTCTCTTAATCCGTCACATCTATCAGTTTGTGAAATTATTCCTTCCATACTTCTTGGTCTGTTTCTCGTTGTCTTAAAAGTTTCCTTTGTAGTAAGTACCTACATATGTATCCACATTCCACATTGATACTTTTAACATTTTTAAGTACGAGAACAGCCTTTTAAGTTTTTACAAACGACCACTAGGTGGTGCTATTGAGATGTGTCATTACTACTTTCGTAAAATTTGACATTTGATATTGTGAAAACAGTGGCAGCTTAAAAATTGACCGAGTAGTTTGTTTACAATGAGCGTTTAAAAAGCAATTTTGTGAAAAAAATGGAAATTTCACGTGAAGGTTTTCATTGGATGATTTTTTACGATATTAATAAAGGCCTACCTCAACAAGAATGCATAGTATCGTTTCGTTGAACTTTTGGTAATGAAGCACCGTCAGAAAAGACTGTTTACAATTGGTTTGCAGAATTTCGTCGTGGTCGTGCGTCCGTCAGTGATGAATTTCATGAAGGTCGGCCAAAATCGGTTGTTATTCCAAAAAACATCGATGCGGTACGCAACTTGATTGAAGAAGATCGGCATGTGACTTACAGTGAGATAGAGGCATCCTTAGGCATATCGAAGACTGTAGTACATTCGATTTTGCATGAACATTTAGCTGTGAAAAAGATCTGTTTCCGATGAATTCCGCATAATTTGACCGAAGCTAAAAAAAGGCTCTTATTAATTGGTGTAAGGGAATGCTCAAAAATTCGACCGAGGAACTGCAAAATCCGTATACAACATCGAAACAGGTGAGGAAACTTGGATGTATTCCTATGAACCGGAAACTAAGCAACAATCTACTGTTTGGGTGTTCCAAGATGAACCGAATCCCACAAAAGTTGTTCGTTCACGAAGTGAATGATCGCTTGTGTCTTCGGTTATACTGGACATGTCGTAACCATTCCTTTAAAGGATCGAAGAACAATTACGCTGAATGGTATACAACAATTTATTTGCCAGAAGTCATCGACGAAATCGGGAAAACAACCAAAAACGTCGCATCATTCTTCATCATGGCAATGCCAGCTCTCACACAGCACGTCAAACAATTGATTATTTGTAGGAGAAAATGATCGAATTAATGTCTCATTGCCCGTATTCACCTGATTTATCGGCTAACGACTTCTTGGTGTTTCCGAATGTCAAACAAAAAATGCGTGGACAGCGATTTTCAACACCTCAGGAAGCTGTTGAAGCCTTCAGAAACCGTGTTTTTGAGATACCAACTTCAGAGTGGAAAAAATGTTTCGAGAATTGGTTGAAACGCATGCAAAAGTGTATAAATCTTAAAGGTGAATCTTTTGAAAAACAATAAAACAGCTTGTCCCAAAAAAAATTTTCTTTCCTAGTTTTTGTAAAAACTTGAAAGGCTGCCCTCGTAACATTACACGAAACCATTTTTATACATATAGCATGACTTAGTAGGGTAACCGAGATTTCTAGCATGTTTTCAAAATATGTAATAAGTTATTTTAAAATGGCAATTACAATTTACACACAAGGGGCACATAACATTCACAAAAACTGGCAACCATGTCTACAAAAACAGTTTTTGATAATAATTTTACAAATAGAGTAGCATATTAAGCAAAGCTACTTTACTAAAGTGCCCTGTATACTGCTCAACATATCAACTCAAATTATGTTTTAATGCGCTTTTTAAACCATTCTGAGAATTGGAGGGGAGCGGGTACGCCTGTATCCTATTGCACATAGGGAAGCACTGGTGCATAAACAATAATTATACCATGTTATTCTTTATGTAATTACATCCACTCTGTTTGGAATTTCGAGTCAAAAAATCCGTTTTAGTAAGAGCAATGAAAACAAATTCAATAAAACCATTTATTTCTGACTTTAATGAATAAACTAAAACTATAATTAACGAAGAAGCACAAACAAATACACTTAAAAATCTGCAAAGAGTTAATATTTCTTAGAGAATTGAATTAATTATAATAAGTGTAATGAAACAAATATGTGGAAATATAATATTCGATTATGACTAACACCGCGAGACCGACAATTTTCTGCGTCGCGTGTGGATAATAAAGCGAGAAAGAGGTCGTTTAAATAGAAATTATAATTCCTTATGTACATCCATGTAGTCAGTATCCCTTTTATATTTCCGATATTTCAAACTTAGCAAATAAAAGAACACTAAACGTAACCAAATTCATATGTCTTTGTATATATGGGAACAATACAGTTATAGGTGTGAAAAAAAATTGTTTAACTATGTATGCCTAAACTACATTATTATAGCCCAAATTCTCTTCGGCCGTTAATTATTACACTGAACCTAAAAAAAAAGAAATTACCACAATCGCTGGTTATTCTATTCTATACGGAAAAAAATACTAAATAAATATAGGTATGCGTTGTATTGTATATCACTATAATGTTGAAGGAGGGTGCTCAAGCTCCTTATCCAACTTCATAAAAAAACCAGGTACTTGTGAAGTTTACCACGAATAGCAAACTAATTCAATTATGGGTAACATAAATCAACAATAAATTGATAATGCAACTACAAGTTAGAGAAATATGGTATTATATAGGTAGGTAACAATAACTCCGGTTGCAATTAAGTTACCTTTCGGAGTCACAAACCCGAAATTCTAAGCTCATATAATATTTTTGTTGTGTTGGTTGTTGTGGTAGTTTATTTTCTCTACTCACATTGCCCTGTTCTCTCTTAAGTACTATTTTTTAGTTTATTATTTATTAGCAATCGGAACAACTTACATAAACATGCATTCCATGAGCTAATTTGTTTATTATGTACATGGCATGCTAAGACTATCACCCAGTAGCGTTACCTTATCAAAAGAATATAGATATATATTCTTTGCTTATACTATAAAATAACGATACAATGACTTTAATTATACAGGCATTTTTGAATGTAAAGAATTTTTGAGCGTATCTAAACCTCAGTTACTGAATCTATTGTCCATTTCCTACGCAAGCGTCTTCGATGGGTATTGTCTAATAGAGGCCGAATAGTTAGTTGGGTTGGAATGAGCTTGAAGTTTATGCATATGGTTAGTCATGTAGTGATGTATAACTTCGTTGACGTATGGTATCCTTATATCTTCATCTAATGTACGGTTAGATATGTACCACGGCGCATCGACTATGGTACGCAGAGTTTTGGACTGAAATCTCTCTACATTTGAGGAACTAGCGCAACCCCACAGTTCGATACCATACGTCCATATAGACTTGATGATTGTCTTATACAATATAATCTTGTTTTCACATGAAAGACTGGAGTTTCTGCCCATACGCCAGTAAAGTTTTTTGACTTTTAAGTCCATTTCTTTTCTTTTTTTGCCACGTAAGTTTATTATCCATGTGAGTACCTAGGTATCTTGTTTCCTTGGACTGTTGTATTTCAATGCCACTAATTGATATAGGTGGACATTGTTACCTTCTCAGCGTAAACGTAACTTGGACAGATTTTGATTCGTTGACCTTTAAACGCCAGTTTTTCAACCAATTACTGACAGAACTTATGTGGTCTTGTACGTGACAGCTTGCTGTTTGAGGGTCTTCATGGCAGGAGAGAATAGCGGTATCATCCGCAAAGGTTCCTACTACAATGTTTTCAGATGTGGGTAGGTCTGCAGTATAAATCAGATAGAGCAGAGGATCAAAAACACTACCTTGGGGAACACCGTAGTTTATTGGCAAAATATCTGATTCTTCACAACGGGATTTTACTTGAAAGTAGCGATTTGCAAGATAGGACTTAAGACGAAAGAAATACAGGTGAGGAAATGATTTTTTAAGTTTGAATAATAGCCCTTGATGCCAGACTTTATGGAGTACTTGTTGAGCATCTAGAAATACTGAACAACAATATTTCTTGTCTTCCATTGCTGTATTTATTACGTCAACTACAAAAGCGATGGCATTGTTGGATGGTAGAATGCTCGTGCCTGAAACCGAACGGATGATGTGGTAGCAACTCTTCTAAAAATGTATCGGCACGTATTCTTTTGAAAATGAATTTTTCTAACAATTTAGAAATCACTGATAGTAAACTGATAGGTCTATAAGAAGTCACCTCATTTGACGGCTTCCCAGTTTTTAGTATCATAAAAATTTGCGCGAATTTGAGTTGCAGTGGCCAGTAAGTCAGACGAAGAATTGCATTGAAAAGTATGATTAGCAAACTAACACCTTTTCTAGGCAGTTCTTTCAGGGCCTCTCCCGTTATAAGGTAATAGCCGGGTGCTTTTTTGCTATTCAGATATTTTATTTCTTGTACTACATATTTCTAGAGTGATAGTTGTTTAGGTTTAGTAATATAAGACATTAAAGACAAGTCATTAGTAGAGAGAAAATGAGAAAAATATACTGCACGTGATTTTATATCCAAAAGACTTTTAGGCAAGTCTTTTCTGTTTTTCCGCATTGTTCCAAGCAATGTTAAATTTTCTTTTAGGAGATCCTCTGCTAGTGTCAAATCAGTAAAAAATTTGTCAGTCGTAATATTACCATACCAATGGTTCGCTAAAGTTTTTCCACGCGTGGACCTTGATTTTTTTCTGCTGATTCTCCCTATTTTCCCAGATAAACTTCAAAATTACAGCAGTAATATGTTTTCGCATCACATAATGCCCAAATTTTGTTTCCATATTTGCCTGGTTTACTACGAATATAAACCTTAAATGAACAACGGCCTCGATAGCTTACTAATTGTTCATCAACTGTTCTATATGATGATGGGCAATATGATTCCCTGCAATTTTTACTAAATATGTCAACTATGTACGTCGCGAATGGGATCTAGTTTGTCTTTCAACTCTCGTATTTATATCGTCAAAGCGAAGAAAGCGTAGAATATTGCAAAATCTGTTTCTCCCCATGCACGCTTTATACCCTGTGTCTATAAAGTAACCCCCCCCCCAACTAATTTTTGAACGACTTGATATTTTACCACAAAATTTGGTGTGCTTTAATGGGAAATTAGATATTATTTTTTAGCCCATGATTAAATTTTCTATCATTTAAAATGGCGGCTGGGCGCCATTTTGAATTTTTATTTTAAATAGAAAGGGGGGTGGAGTGACACCTCATTTGAAAGGTCTTTTAATTCTGCGTCTGATCCTAGAGTTTCAAAGAAAAATATTCAGCCAGCACAAAATTACAAATGTTTGAATATAAAGAAGTCTATTTAAAAAAACTAAGAATTACAGCAAAAAGAAATTAACTTAAGTGTTCAAAATGTTCACCATTCACTTCTTGGCACATAAAAAGTCGGTTATGAAATTCCTACCTTACATTTTCATAAGTTTCTGGAGTGATATTTCTGCAAACTTCTGTAATGCGTTGCTATAGTTCTTCAATTGTTTCTGGATTTTTTTATCAAGTAGGTAGTCCATTTTTTCATTTGTTTTCTCGCTGTTTGTTGTCATTTTATGTGCCAAGAAGTGAATGGTGAACATTTTGAACACTTAAGTTAATTTCTTTTTGCTGTAATTCTTAGTTTTTTTAAATAGACTTCTTTATCTTCAAACATTTGTAATTTTGTGCTGGCTGAATACTTTTCTTTGAAACTCTAGGATCAGACGCAGAATTAAAAGACCTTTCAAATGAGGTGTCACTCGACCCCCCTTTCTATTTAAAATAAAAATTCAAAATGGCGCCCAGCCGCCATTTTAAATGATAGAAAATTTAATCATGGGCTAAAAAATAATATTTAATTTCCCATTAAAGCACACCAAATTTTGTGGTAAAATATCAAGTCGTTCAAAAATTAGTTGGGGGGGGGGTTACTTTATAGACACAGGGTATATTGGCCTTGCCAAAGACTTATTTGATGAAGACCACAAACTAGTATTGACTTCTTTCGCTTCCCTTAATCTTCCTGATAAAATTAGAATTGCGATAACAGCAAGTATTTCTACATCTTTCCATTGTTGGTATAAATTGTCATTATGATATTCATTATGTTTGGTTATGATTTCATTTGCTCTTTGATTAGTAAATTTCACAATAATATCAATAATTTTGTCGGATATAAACAGTAAAGAACTATCCAGTATCGACTCAATATTCTTGATATTATCTGTCAAACCATTTTCAGTAGGTACGAATAAAATTTGATTCTCTCGTTCTACCTTTCTTAGGAGCTAAGTATTTCCAGATACGACCAGCAACTTCAACATTACGATCCGACTCGTCTCCAACATTATCACAAAAATCGTCTTCCTCATTATTAGATGAATTGTTGTCGTTCTCTAAATTATTTTCATTTTCTTCTGTAACATCTTCTACATCTTCAGACATTACTAAACGCATCCTCAATCGCTTTCATTTTCTTCTTCTAAATCGTTCATTAGAATCGCAAAAAGTTCTTCGTCAATTAGCGTCCTTTTCTTTGCAATAGTAACTAAAACATACATACCTACACGTTAAGATATCAACGTAAACTAAATTGAGAAATATCGTAATTCCAGGCGTAGCGTATCGCAGACACGTCTCAACTTGAATGCACACGCTTTGCTATAAAACATAAATTAGGTATGACACAACATACCATAACCGGGTCACTGCTGACCCAAAACCACAAAATACTAATTATTCTGAAATTATGTTGATTTTAGTTTTGTTTATTATTGTTTATGTTTCAGAACAGTATTTTAGGAGAATTCACAAAAGAAATAATACCAAAAATTATTTTTAAAGTTACAAGGAAAAAACTGAATTTCGGGTAAATTTTGACCAGGTTTCGGCTCGGTAAAGATTAATATGCAACCTTGCACAATTTATGTGGGGTTCAGATATCTTTAATTAGAAACTATATGACTATTATTTAAACTATGCAGCTATAACATTTTAATCAGCAGCAAAACGCATCTTTACATATCCTAGAAGGTTCTGCATATTTTAAACAATACTGCACATTTAAACATCTTCAATCGCATAGTTTTGCAATATAGGTAGTAAAACAGTTTTTCAAAAAAGTAATGAATTTTTATATAAAAATGGAGTAATATCAGGTGGTATTTTAACATATTGAGTTGGCGCTCAGTTTAAATTCTTATCGTATAAATGTCCCAATGATATCGCTGAATATGGAAAGAAGTTTATCCATGTTTTACTACTATATTGTTTAAGGTCAAGGACAATCTTTTAAAACCGAAAATATTTAAACTCATTTGATTGATTTTGTTGAAAAGGAAAAATTCGAGACAATGACTATGATAAAATACCGTTTTAAGAAGGGTTTATCGCCGCAGGAAATGTATAATGGCATGTCCGGAATGTTAGGTGATTCTACCCTGTCGTATCAATTATTTAAGAATTGGTGCCGCGATTTCGAATGAGGAAGAAAGTCGTGTCAACATGCATCATGTGCTGGACCACCAAAAACTGTTGTTACTCAACAATATATTATTGATTTGATCCATGTTATGCTACTGAGTGATCGGAGAATTACGGTCAAATATATTGTTGCGATATTTTGCACGAGGAATTGGATCTGAAAAAGTCTTCACCTGATCAGAAGCGGGCCAGGTTTCTCACTGCTGCGAGAAATTTGAGATTAATGGACACGGATTTGGGTGAATTTTTGGAAAGATTTGTAACTGTAGATGGGTTCATCACTTTGATCCAGAGTCAAAATGGCAGAGCATGGAATGGCGGTATCTTGGTTCCCCGCCCCCGTAATAGTTCCGTGTGTCTTTATCAGCCGAAAATATAATGGTAACAGTGTATTGGGATCCGAAGGTAGTTCTTGTTGAATATTTACCACATGGTGACACAATAACGGGAGTTTATTACGCACAACTCATACCAAAAGTTCGTGAGGCTATAAAGCAAAAAAGGAGTGAAAAATTGAATCGCGGCGTTCTGTTCCACCAAAACAACACACCCGCTCACAAGAACTGCGTTTCTATGGATGCTATCAAACAATGCTGGATTTAGAACAACCCCATATTCGCTAGATCTGGGCATTCAAGCTCTGCATCATCGTTATACAAGTGTGTTAACCTTTTAGGGGATTATGTTGAGAAATAAAGTTGTTTCAAAAGTCTAAGTTATTTGCTTTTATATCAGGGACAATAAATGATGAACCACCCTCGTACATCTAAATTATGTTCTTATACAGGGTGGATCGGGAGGAACGGACCAAACTCCAGGAGTGTATTGTACACGTGAAAATAATGTAAAAAAACTCAAATGTTGTTATCCGATTTTTTTTTTAGTTATACCGTAATTAAAAATAAACAAAATTTCATACATTAACGTTTTGGTAATTATAGCGTTCTTATAATAAATGTTCAAAAATGCCGCCATTCACTTCTAAACATTTTCTGCTTCGTCTACGAAGGACGCATGTTACTCTCCTGATTGAATTATGTCTTTGTTTAAGATCGGCTGCAGCATTTCTAATACATTGAATTAGAACATTCCGAGTTCCACTTTTACTTTGTACGCTTCATCTTTGAACCAGCGCCATAAACAACAATCTAGTGCTGTGAGGTCTGGAGATCCTGGAGGCCAATTAATAGGACCACCGCGACCAATTCAACGCCTGAGAAACCTTTCGTCCAAATGTTGCTTGACCTGACGAGCGAAATGCGAAGAAGCTCCATCGTGTTGGTAGTACATTTGCATTCTGATGTTTAAAGGAGCATCCTCTAGCAGTCCGTGTAACTCGTTTTGTAAAAAATTTAAGTAGTTGCCTCCTGTGAGGCGGTTCTCCAAAATGAAAGGGCCAATTAAATAACCATCGACCATACCACACCACACGTTTACCGAAAACGTATGTTGAAAATTACTTTCCACTGTTGCGTGGGGATTTTCGTCATGACAGTTGTGAGTATTATTAATGCCGTCACGGGTGAATGTTGCTTCATCTGTAAATAGTATGCGCGATACAACATGAGGATTATTATTTATACACCGACAAAATTCCATACGTTTAGGATAATCTTCCGGTTGTAGGTACTGTACTCCCTGTACATGGTATGGATGTAAGCCTTTCTCGTGGAGTGTGTTTATTACTCTTGTTGTGGAATGCTCAATTGAATAGTAATTCTTCGTGAACTGGTCGTTGCATTTTCTGCTACTAAATCCAGAATATCTTCTACCTTTTCTAAATCGTGTCAAGTAGCTCGTTCAGATGTTATGTTAACACTGGGAAGCTTTCCGGTCTCGCACAGTTTGCTGAAAACTCTAATAAATACATTTTTGTTAGGATGTCTCTGATGTGGAAACCGTTGACGATATTCTTCAACAGCAGCTATAGCATTCCCATTACAAAAACCATAAACAAACACCACATTTGCATATTCTAAATTTGAATAAGTGTGTGGCATTTTGTAACACTTTAATCATAAAAACTCAAAATTAACGTTAAATCACTGTCACAGTGGGTACACTGACACATTATCAGAACAACAAAGTTATCAAATATTTTTGAGCCTCGAATATGGCATACTAGATAAACATTTTTAATTACAGGCACCCTTCGTAGACGAAGCAGAAAATGTTTAGAGGTGAATGGCGGTATTTTTGAACATTTATAATAAGAATGATATGATTACCAAACGTTAATGTGTGAAAATTTGTTTATTTTGTTTTTATTATTATTATTATTATTATTATTATTATAATTACGCTATAACTTGAAAACATATAAAAATCGGATAACAACATTCGAGTTTTTTTACATTATTTTCAAGTGTACAATACACTCCTGGAGTTTGGTCCGTTCCTCCCGACTCGCCCTGTATATCTGACATATATTTTTTTAATATCATTAATATTCGTGATCGTAATATATGGCAGTGCCTCTTGGTATGTTAGTAATTAGTATATGTTTATGTACGAAAATACAGTATGTTCAACAAAATTTTCGAAAAGCATTAATTGTGGAAAACAAAAGGAGTGTTTTTAAACCATAATCAAAAGACAAGTTTTGTTGTCAAAATAAATTTCAATTGTCTATTGATTTTAGATATGAAACCCATGTATAAGTAAAAAAGCGAAGAATCTTACATTACAATTTGGAAAAATGAATAAATTTCTAATAAACTAAAACTAAAATCTCTACCCTCACAAGCCAATGGCAAACCAGCAAAGTATTTTGCCCAGTAAATCTTTTCTGGAGTAGAAGTGTTTACATTTCCCGTGGTTCAGAGCCCACGTTAAGCTGTAGGTCCTCTATGTCTGTGTTACTTTAAAAAGGGCAACACAGACATAGGAGAGAAGATCGCTAGGTTGTATAAAAGATAAAGCACTCAAAAATGAAGAAACTGTTTATTGTATTAAGTATCAACTGTGGCTATCAAAAGATAGCGATGTTTATCACTTTTTAAATCACAGTTATAAACATGGAATTCTCAGGTTTTATTAAATATTGTTCTTCTTTAGATCTCTACAGTCCTCTGGCTCTCGAGAAAACGTGGTGACCTCTGCTATGCCTGTGGCGTGTGTGTAAAATGATGTACAGAAACATAGGGGACCTACTGTTTAACGCGCGTTTCGAACCGCGAGAAGTGTAAGACACTTCTTCTCTAGAGGTGCTTTAGGCAGAAATACATGGTTTTAATTAAAAATTTCGAAAATTTGCACAATGTGCAACTAGCAAGCACCCTGCAATGTCATTTACACTTTTACATCACATTGGACTAATTAGCTTAGTTGACAAGAGAATAACAACAAATTGGGTCAAAATTTTAAACAAAGAATTCAGTAATCCGAATACAAGTGAATGAAATAATAAATCCTCTTTTGATAAAAAAAAATATAAAAAGGTAGTAAAATATAAAGCGCTTCATTCAAAAAATGTAAGTGTTGTAGTTTGCCTCGACACGATCAATTTTTTTATCAATGCAAAATAATAAGAAGATAGGAAAGAATTCTACATTAAATATAGTATGTCGCATTTTTAACTTCCTTATACATAAATCAGATCTCCAACCATAATTATTATTACAACATGGAAAGAAATCAGAAGCTATTATATTGTATTACTAAAAAATATTTATTTTTAACAGTACAAATTTATTATAAAAACAAATCTACTTACAATATACAGTAGTGCACATAAAATATTTATGTGCATTGTCATCTTAATACTAAGAACAGATCCTTTCTAAAAAAGTTATAAAAGTGGTCTCATTACAATAAAATCTCAAAATATCATATAAAATAAGCTTAAAAATAATACCAATCGTTGTAAATACTTTAGACATGTTTCAATCATCATTACATGATTTGTACAAAATGGACGGAAGATGGTTTCAGTACACAAATCAAAAATTACATTACGCTTTCGTCTCGTTTTCTAATTCAAACCGGGCCTGCGACTCCTTCAAATAATTTCTTTTCCTTTGTTGGACATAGGCGTCAGTGAAAAATAAAACAGCGGCTACAAGGCAACAGACGACCCCTATGCAGGCTAATGCAAAAGACCATCCAAAGAAATTATTAGCATGCCCTGGCATCCACCCCCTGCGGTTAGCAAGAGATGCAAAAACAACCACTGCAATGCCACCACACAGCCCCCCTACCAACAAAACTATCGCATCAACTTGTATCAAGAGAATAAACTTATTCATATCTGGACCACAACATAGGAAATACAAGAGACTGAGAACTGCACCTATCAATACACATATGAAACAAATTGTAAAAAAGAATTGAGTGGCCACCATGAAGCCCGGCACTAAGTATCCCCTGATTTCATCGTAGCCTGTTGTAAAGGGGTCGTATATCCAACGGCATCCAACAAAGAACCGCCGCTGATATGTGTCTTGTGGGTCAGGCAAAGATCGGAAGCAGTGTGTCCATAATCCCACCCGGTCTAGTTTTGCCCCTGTAATTCGATAATCTGACACCAACCAGCTGGGTGTTCCAAATGCTACAGCTACTAGTACGAATGCTAGTGCAAAGAAGCCCAACGCTACATTTCCTGCAAGCGACCTGCCAGACATCTACAAAAATCAAAAATAATATTCTAATACAACAATACAAATAAAATTCTAATACAATATTACAAATAAAATACAATTGTTATAATAACGTAGCTGCGACTTACAATTTTCAATATATTTAATTGCAAGGAAAATGACTAAAACAAATGACTAATAACAGAAAGTGAGGTTCACTTACCTTTTTCAATTATTTTTAAGAAATACCGACTTTGTATTACAATGGTAGAGTTCTTCCAGCGTTTCACATAAACTACGCCTAATACTGCATTACACGCTTCTGCTAAAAAAGAAAAATCAGTGTAAAAGAATGGTGTTATTATTTTAAAGAGCTGACCGTTCAACCACACCTAGCACACCTTACCAAACACAACAAACACCCTAATCAGAATGAAGCGGCACACAAATTTCATTGAGAGTAAAGCAACTACAAATAGAATCCAACGATTAACCTGTTTTTACCAATGTTTACATGTTATGAGTTTATTTTATTTACTTGTTGGTATAAAATTCTAAGAAAATATTACATAGTATTCAAATTTTCGAATCAAACATGAATTACCTTTAGTAATACTATTTTTTACATTAACTAATACAGGTGAATATAATGTATTCACATTAGAAAGTTCGTTATTAAAATTGAAATAATGTATGAAGTTCTAGATTTTATTTTTTTTATGTAGCTTTCCTACATAACTATAATTTGATATATGTAATATCACTTTTACTATGTAC